>SRMA01024863.1:0-63852 GCA_007224835.1 Danionella cerebrum | reverse complement strand
TATGAATACGAGTAAAATACAGCAACCCCCATGTCTCTATGATTTTCCTAAGCTGAGATAGGTACATGCAAAATTGGTTGCTATGGTAACCAGTCTGGTTTTTATGGAGGGATCAGTGACCTAACATATTGTTCGCCATGTCATCCATCCATCCATTCATCTTCTCCTGCTTATCCAGGGCCGGGTCACGGGGGCACAAATCTCAGCAGGGATGCCCAGACACTTCCTCCAGCTCTTCCGGGGGAACCCCAAGGTGTTCCCAAGACAGCCGAGAGACAGAGTCTCTCCAGCGTGTCCTGGGCCTTCCCTGGGGCCTCCTTCCGGTGGGACATGCCTGGAACACGTCTTTAGGGAGGCGTCCAGGAGGCATGCCAAGCCACCTCAGCTGACTCCTCTCAATGTAGAGGAGCAGCGGCTCCACCCCAAGCTCCCCCCTGATGGCTGAGCTTCTCACCCTATCTCTAAGGGAGTGCCCAGCCACCCTGCGAAGGTAACTTATTTCGGCTGCTTGTATCCATGATCTTGTTCTTTCAGTCATTACCCAAAGTTCATGGCCATAGGTGAGGGTGGGAGCGTAGATTGATCGGTAAATAGAGAGCTTCGCCTTGTGACTCAGCCCCTTCTTCAGCATGACGGTTTGGTACATCGACCGCATGACTGCAGACGCTGCACCAATCCGTCTGTCTATCTCTCACTCCATCTTTCCCTCACCCGTGAACAAAATCCCAAGATTCTTAAACTCCTCCACTTGAGGCAGGACAACTCCACCTACCCAGAGAGGGCATGCCACCCTTTTCCGGTCGAGAACCATGGCATCGGATTTGGAGGTGCTGATTCTCATCCCAGCCGTTTCGCAACTTGGATGCAAACCGTTCCAGCGCATGCTGAAGGTCCTGGCTTGATGAACCCAACAAGAAAACGTCATCTGCGAAAAGCAGAGATGACATCTTGTGATTCCCAAACTGGACGCCCTCTGGCCCCTGGCTATGTCTAGAAATCCTGTCCATAAAAATTATGAACAGAATCGGTGACAAAGGGCAGCCCTGCCGGAGTCCAACATGCACTGGGAACAGGTCTAACTTATATTCGGCAATGTGAACCAAACTCCTGCTCTGGTTGTACAGAGACCGAACAGCTTATAGGAAAGGGCCTCGGACCCCGTACTGGAGTACCGACCCATATGAGTAAAATATGGACAACCCATATGGAGTACCCATATGAGTAAAATACATCAACCCCCATGTCTCTATGACTTTCATAAGCTGAGATAGAGATATGCCATATTAGTTGCTATGGTAACAAGTCTGGTTGCTATGGAGGTGTCATTGACATAATATAATGTTTCAGCTGTCACTATGGGTAAAACTTACCAGCCCCCAAGTCTCTAGCATATTCCTAAGCTAAAATAGAGATGACATAGCTATGGTAAACAATTTGGTTGCTATGGAGGAGTCAGTGACATCATGTTGTAATCTAGTTTCCATTTAGAATAATATAAAGTAACTCCCATGTCTCAACTGTGTTTAGTTTAGAACAGGGGTGTCAAACTCATTTTCACCGAGGGCCACATTAGCATAATAGCTGTCCTCAAAGGGCCAGATGTAACTTATAAATGTAAAACAATGTAATCGAATGTAAAGTAAAATAAATGTAACTACTCCTTAATGTTAAATAACTCATTATTTATAACTTATTCAAGTGACAATTCAGTTGCATAGAAACAATTGTATGCTTGTTGTTCTAATTTAAATCCTTTTTTGTCGTTTTTGAAAATTTACAAATTTTTGTCAACTTATGAAAACCCACATATTTTTAGACTCTCAAAACTTTTAAGCTCTCGCGGGCCACATTAGATTACATGGCGGGCCACATCCCGCCCGTGGGCCTTGAGTTTGACACATGTGGTTTAGAAGATATTTGACATCTTAAGATATGTCAAAAAGTAGGTGTGGCTTAATGAATGTATGTTAATTCATAAGCAATGATTGGCTGGATAAGTGATTTGCTTCCTTAATGCTAGTATGACTTTCCAGTGTCAATCAATTACAGAAGCTTTTTCACAATAGGATCCATGGGGTTCATGCTCCATTCATTTCAATGGGCCATTGAAAGTCAATGAGGACACCTTTGACCTACTTATTTGCATAATCAGTTGCACATGCAGCAAACAGCCATGCCATATCTGCTGGTGAGAATCTCACAAATAAGGATTTGTGATGCCTCAAACAAATAATGATTATGAAAGAAGGATACTTCCTTCACTGTAAGAATCACAAGATTTTAAGGAAGAGAATGGTGTAAAGTTTGTGAAGCTGTGATAAAATTTGAATAAATTATGGCGAGTTAGAAATAGCCCTTGATTGAGATTTTGGAAATGGCAAACAGCTAATGGCAGAATTTTTTAATAGAGTTGAATGGAGCAATTATGTGCACTCCTTGTGGTTTAAGGCACCTGGAAATTCAAAGCTGGGATGTAGAAGATTTTGGTATGGGTAGCGATCATTTCCCAATTATCATTAAATTAGAAATAAAAGAAAATAGTAAGAGGGAAAATAAATTTAGGTGGAAATTTGAGAAAACTTGGAATCTATATAGTTATATTATGGAAAGAGAATTCAAAAAAGAAATCTTCTGTCAGGTATAACTTCTACTTTATTAGTAGAAGAAGAAAAAATTAAGAAATTAAGTTCAAAAATAACAAATACTATAATTAGAGGGTCTGTGTACGTTCATTTGAATTTCGATTGTAAAATGGAAAACATACTTCAAATTACGATAAACTTTTTTTTTATTTATTTACTTTTGTAAACAGAAAAATTGCAAACACGATTTTATTGTTTCAGAACACATGCAATAAAGATAAATGGCCTTGTTTGTTTGGTTTTCTTTATCATTTAATCAAAAGAAGTGTGATAATCAAAATATCATAGTACCATAAAGTGCACAGCATTCATTCATTGTCCATTTAACCTGGAAGTGAACTTTAACTAAGGCTATAATTTGCGGTAATTTTTCAAGGAAAATGTCCAGTCTTGAGCCATATACGCAAGTTATTTATAATATGATTCAAACTGGAGCAACATTCTCAGAGATCTCAGACAGTCTAGTTCAACATGGTGCTGCTGGTCACGGCTGTTCTGGAATGAGTATCCGAAGACTTTATGCACAACTTTGTGAGAAGAGGAAATGTGTCGGACTCCCATTTAGAACTTGCAATAGCTAAAGCCATAAGTGAGGTAAGGGCAATATTAAATTAACTGTTTTTTTTTAATCAGCGTGTGTCAGACATTTTGATTAGACATGTTTTGTGTGTGTCCTAACAGACAGGACCAATATTTGGCAGAAAACTTAAGACAGGGTATCTGTCAGCAAATGGGATAAGAGCAGATGAGGGGAGAGTGGGCCGACTTTTGAGGACCATCCAAAAACCGAAGCGCGATGTCATGTAAGTGTGCGCGTGTTTAAGCAGGTTTCATTATGAAAGATTCTGTGGTGGTCTCTCTCTCTCTCTCTCTCTCTCTCTATATATATATATATATGTATCATAACTTCATTCTAAATTGCTCTATTACAACCAAAATCAAGCAACACGCCACTCCTCACCTGCATATTGTACTGTACGACTCAGTTTCAATAAATATTCAAAAATTTATTAGAGCATCATTTTATTCTTGATTATTTGGATCAAAGCTCAATTGCTCCCATAAAAATCACTCTATTACCACCAAATTTAGGTTCAAGTCATCAAGTTAAACTCATGTAATTACAAAAAATGTAAATAATTAATTATTATGTGTGTTTTGTCAATTCTCAATAAAGTTAAAATTAATTGTTTGTTGATTAATGTTTTACATTTTTGTAGCGGGTAGATCACTTTGACTTGGTCATTTTAAAAGTAGCTCGCAAGCTGAAAAATCGTGAGCACCCCTGGCCTAGGTTATTCGTGGTGCTTGTAGTGGGTACGGCCAGGATTTGTTTACGCACGCAGAGCGTCGGCGCGGGTAAGTGACGTCACCCGCCAGTCTGAATTCTCACGCTCAATGCTAACAACGCTAACGCTGTTGTTTGTGCAGGGTCCTCTCATACATCGCAGATATATTTGAGCTTATGAAGGCCTCACCGACTTCCAGTGCCTTACAGCCTTTCTGTATCCTCCATTGCACTACAAACTGTCGTCGTACTTCGTCTCCGCTCCGGGTGATGAGCTCTTCCGGCCCGGGGAGTCGGAGTGAGGGTTTCACTTTAGGTCTTCTCCGCTCTCGAAGCGGTGTGTGTCGGCCACGTTTGGAACTGGTCGCTAGCCGAACTATCCGTCGCCCTCCCTGCGTCCGCGGGCACCTTTGGTGCTCAAGCCTCCTCCTTTACTGGACGTTGTGAGTAGATGTATGTTGTGGCTTAATTAATTGTTGTGACTTATTTCTCAGCCTCAACGGAGCAAGGGATCATTAATTCTTATTAACGTGTGCAGTGGAGTGTGAGAGGTGTGGTATTTTGCGATTGCGTGTGATACACTGTGAGTGGTGTGTGTACTTGGTGTTTTTTCCTCTGTTGGCGAAGCTGAGTGATATTGTAACCAGTACAATTTATGGTTTTGTTCGTAAGCCTGTTTTTATAAATATTTATTCTGTGGGGTTCATGATGTCAATGTGTATTGGGGGGGGGGGGGGGTGCAGTGCAGTAGGATGTGCAATTAGCAAAACTTTTAATTCGCTCTATGAGATCCGGGGTATGCAATCTGGCTTGAAACTAGCCTACTCCTCACGTGTTTCCACAGACCCCGTTCTACTGTGTTGCATGTTAAATATCTTAGGTGTTATTATTTTCTGATTTGAGCTCAATTTTAATATTATGTCTATGATGTGTTTTGACGGTATTAATAAAGTCAAGGAAAGAGAGTTCGTGCTTCTGACTTTGCTGTCTCACGATTGCATCTTGAACCTGTGTCCTTAGAGGGTATTTAGAAAATTAATATTTGCCAGTGAGACTACTGGGTGGCGTTATCGGCAACTTGTGGTATACCAGAAAATTATACACTTTCGTCTTTGAGATACAGATAAAATTTTGCCAATTCACTTTTCTGGGAGCCACTACTCTACACATGCAAAGGTACTTTGCTCTAGGTGTATGTTAAAGTGCAAATCTTGATAGTTTTTAAATGATGGGTTAAAAGAGAAATGTGTAAAGGTATTTCACAAATGTTTTGTAGTTCATTCTCGGTTGTTCCATAACAAACTCTGGCCAGCATTGGTTCCAGATCTAGAGCGAATCCCCACCTTCCTCCTAAACAGATTACTGGGGAGCTAAAGGAGTCTACACGGGTCTCTATGAGGATTAGAGGAAACAGATGGGATGAGAAAACCAGGGGATCTAATTACAGAGACTTAATCGGCTATTCACGACCCGGCCGGTGTCAAGCCACTGCTTGTCCACTCTCATTCCATACGCCACTGCGTGTGTTCTTCTCTGTGCTTGGAGACCACTGCCGCTCTTTATCATGGACAAAGAGGAAGATGAGGATGAGATCTTCGCCGCATCACCTGGAGAATATGAAGAGCAGGAGGAAGATGAAGAAGAGCAGGAGGAAGATGAAGAGGAGCAGGAGGAAGAGGAGCAAGAGGTCCGGAGGAAGAGTAGTTGGGATATACCCATTCCCAGTCGATCACTGGCCAGCCGCAGGGCGTCACTTCCATGCCCGGTTGGTATTCTTGCAGCTCCGAGATTTATTTAGGTTTATAGTGCACTCCTTCCACAAGTATGGTGCATCTCACATGCAGGGGGGGAGGGGTATATATTCGTACAAAAGTTTCAAAAACATTGCTGGAAAATATAGATAAATACATATATCCATCACATTTTATTCAGAAGAAATAATAATAATTTCATTTACAGGTTAAATGGGATCAGGGATCAAGGCAGGACATCTTTTGCATAATCCAAACTAAGAGCAGTTTATCCTAACGTACCTGATTTAAATAAGAGACAGATCAGGCGAGCTAACAGTAGTGTTGTATTATTAAATAAAAATAGAATTTGCCATGTTAAAAAACTACAGTTATATTTAGCACTATTGTTTTACGTGACTGCTTTTAATGGGGGGGGTTTTCTCACAATCTTTAATATAGACAAAAAGATCATAAAATGTTAGAAAACTGATTTCTATGAGGCAAAGATTTAGTGACTGGTTGCATAACCCCTGTTTTTATTAAGACAGACATTTGATGTAGATAATCTCCAGACTTGTGGACAGATCAGGAGAGATTTTGTTCTATTCTTCGTTTTAGATCCTCTCCAAGTCATTAAAGCTCGGAGGCTGATGAGTGGTAACCTGAACCTTTAGCTTGCTGCAAGAAATTTCGTGTGGGATTAAAGGCATCTACACACCGATCTGAATTTTTTGTCCAAAGTTTGGTGCGCCTTGATCGAAGCCATGAGTGTCAACGAGTACTGCCAACAAAAAAAAGCGATTCGCTGGGTCATATTGGATCAATTTGTCACAAGGAGAACGACCAAAGAATGCTGCTCTTTTGATGATGTGAGTAGCACGTAAAAGAGCCACTTGGTGGTGCTCATCCCACATTTTCATAGATACTTTGCTCAGGAAAGAAATATCTCTCCACAAATCCTCTTTTCTCCTCAAACAACTCCCTGTGATCAGCCCCCAACAGAACAAACCGCTCGACCTCCAGGATTCTTTCAAAGTGTTCTTTCATAAGAGGCCTTAAAGCAGTGGTTCTCAAAGTGGGGGCCCGCCTGGTAGAGGGGGGGTGCACAGGCATTGTAGGGGGGCGCAGAGCATCAGCAGATGAGAAGAAAAGAACAAAAAAAATAAACAGCCAAAAGACGTAGAGCACATGTGTCAGATGTGGCCCGCGAGAGCTTAAAAGTTTTGAGTGTCAAAAAACGGAAAAAAAACATTTCCCACAATGCCTTTGGCTACAGTAGCTGCAACAATGTTTCCGCATCAATACTCACAGAGCTGCTGTTTCTCACACACTGAACGTAAGACTCACTCATTTGAGTGATTTCTCTCGCAACACCTCCGATTTCTCACGCTAAAATAAATTTCAAGATGTGAAATGGCCACAGCGAATAGTTTATCTGTTTCTTGAGTCTGATGATAAAAGATGATGATTGATATGCTGTGTCTTCAGTCTGTGAGGGTTTTTTTCGCTAAACAAAGGACAAAAATGCTATTTTTCTTTATTCACTTGGACAGTTTGATCCTTCATTAATGGAGTTATGTGGGTTTTCATAAGCTGACAAAAATCAAAAGGATTTATATTAGAACAACAAGCATTTGTTTCTATGCAACTGTCACTTGAATAAGTCATAAATAATGAGTTATTTAACATTAAGGAGTAGTTACCTTTATTTTACATTAAAATAATTATTAATTAATTATTATTTTACATCTGGGGGGCCCAGATTCTTTTAAAGGGGGGGTTCGACCAAAACAGTTTGAGTACCACTGAAGTAAGTTATTATATAGGAGAAAAGGCTTCTCCTAACTCAACAACTTATGGCTTGCTGTGCATTTTTGAGGGCCTAAATGTGCCCGAAAGTGTAGGTATCAAGACTTTTATTTAAGTAATAATCACATTTCCAAAATCGACAGGAAGTCTGCTATTTTGCAAAAAAAAAAAAAAAAAAAAAAACAATAAAAGTGGTCGCTTTTGCTCATGTCCTCCTTAAACTCCTAGAGATTTGATCTGTTCATCTCCAAAATCCATCAGTATCATCTTAAGGCATACGGGATGTTTAATTGCAAAGCATTTTTGACTTCTCTCATCAATGAGCGCATGGCTGCTGTTGAAATTCAAAAAGTGCTAATAACTCAGCTGTTCAATCAGGTTAACATGTTCATCTGAGAAAGTTTCCAAAATCAACAGGAAGTCAACAAGTCTTGTAAATATTACTACAGTTCCAGGCATCGTACTAAAAAAAAACTCCTCCTAGAGCAAGTTGTTATAACTTAGCCATATGTCTGATCGGGCCCAAATTAACCAACTATGTTTAGTCCATGTCTGAACACATCTACAACGTGCTGAACAAACCTGTATAGAAAAGTTATAGTGTCACCTGGTGGCCACGGGAATTACAACATTTAACATTGAGAAGGTACAGTGTTGCCCCGAGATACGAAACTAACCCGTTCCACAGCGTGACGTTCGTATCTCGAACATTACATATGTCGAAGCAAGTTTTACATGTAAAACACCTAATCCGTGCAACGACTCGCAGAAACAAGTGTAGATGAAAAAAAGGAAAACCAGAGAAAAATCACGTAACGTTTCTTCATTCCTTAAATCTACACATTAATGTAATAATTGACATTAAAACAGAATAAAACACAAGCAAAATATGTAATATGTACACAAATGTGAAACCTTACCTTGAGAGTGAAGCGATGTGTCGGAGGAGGTGGAACGGATGGAGAAAACATTACAGCACCACGTATGAAAGTTACCTTTCTCGAGATATTTCGCGAATTACTGACACCAACACGGTTTCAAGCACGAGCGCAGAGAGATGGAGAGACGCTTCAGAGAACGCATTACAGGGTTTCTCTAAGTTGCGCTACAGAACAGCACTTTCTATTTCCGTTATAAATGTTATTTTTTTAACGACACCTTGACTCTAACATTTGTTATAGCACATTATTGGTAAACTATGTTGGTAAATGTTTCACTGTGTTGAAGTGTGTTGAAGCATATCAGCACCCGGAAGCGCACCGTGATGTAGTGACGTCAAGCGGAAAATACAGCAGAACTGCTTGTAGTTGTTCGTATCTTAAATTTTTCTTCACATCTTGAAGCAAAAAATGTGCCGCGATACCTTTCGTATCTCGAACATTTCGTAGCTCGAAGCCTTCGTATCTCGGGGTACCACTGAATTCTCTCATTCGCCAGTTCTAGGCTCCATGTTTTTGGGTTGCAAGCATTAATGGATGTTAATCAGTTCCTTGTTCAGCGTCTTTATTATGACGGTATCCCCACATCCCCCTTCAAAGTTGTGCGCCCTGCTTAACTCTGGTAGAAACCTGGTGTGAATGGAATTCAAGTGTTTCGTGCTTACTCTGAAGTACCAAACCCTGGATTAACCTTGTTATTATTAAAAATAGGCTTTGACCTGTTGACACACTGTAAAGACTTTAGAGTGGCTAATCCACCTGACTAAATGATGGAGTTATGTTCCAAAAGGACTGGTTGAGCAAATTTAATCAAATTTTAGTCATCTGTCGTCAGATCTTAATGATAGAGACATGGGGGTTGTTTTATATAAATTAAAGTGACAAAAGTAAAATTATTGCTCACTCCATAGCAGCTACAGTATTTATCTTAGCAACCAAGTTTTCTCAAAACCATAGCTCAGATTTGGTGTGGGAGGAACCAGGTCCCTGATTGGCCCCATCGATGTGCCATCCGTCTGTCCATCCAGGAGCAGCACAGCCCCCCCGTCCCAGGGGTCACGAGAGAACCACCAAGGGGGATTTCCCTTTTTCAGACTTTAATCAGTTTTCATGCACGGAAAGACTATTTCATCCGTTCACTCTTCAGAACATTCTAGAGGATATGCAACTTGCTATTATAAAAACTTCAGCAGCAAATGTATTCCAATATATATGTAATTCTCAAAACTTTTGGCTACGACTGTATATCCCATGAAACCTGTGAGTTGCTCTGTACTCTGAGCACTTTTATTAATTGAAGCATTAGTTATTAATTTGCTTTTCAGTACGATGTGATGTATGATTGAAATGTTTTCCAGGCTCAGCTGAATGCGATGCATCAGAGCCGCCTCCATGCTGCCTCCTTGAACCCAGGCCCTGGACACCTTAGCCACTGTCTTCAGACCTGCGAAGCTAGGCCATGTTCTCGCGTTAGTCATGCCACCAGCAACCAGGACACCCCGCACACCAAGGCTAGCATGTGTGAACGTCGACCGCATGCCATAACAACCATCCCTGAGGTGTATGAGCCTCTGGGGAGAAAAGCTCGCTTCAGGAGTCGCAATGTCATGTCTCTGGTTGGTCTGAGTTAGTTTCTCTAATGTGGATATGTTTGAAAGTTTACCAACAGGTGTGCCGTCTCTATAACAGTGAAGATGTCTTTGGAAAACAAGAGTTGGCAAAAGTTATTTACATAATATGTTAAAAATATTTTAAATTTTAAAATATTTTGCTAAAATACTAGTTATTAAAAAAAAACAGCCATCGCATCTGCAGTATTTATGATTATCCGAAAAGCGTTTTGATAAACGAGTTTCGGGAGGAATTTATCAGGGCTTTTTACATCATCACAATTTAAACCTGTTATCACTCCCCTTTAAACACTGGTACCCCAAGAAATGAAATTAATCCGTTCCAGGGTGGCTTTCCTATCTCGAAGCTAGTTTTACATGTCAAACGCCTCATCCGTGCAATGGCTCTCAGAAACAACAGTATAAGTAGATGAAAATGGAAAACCAGAGAAATATCTAGTTTCTTCAATCCTTAAATCTACACTTTGTTAATGTAATAAATGATAATCAAACAGAATAAAACACAAGCAAAATAAGTAATATGTACACAAATGTGAAACCTTACCTTGAGAGTGAAGCGATGTGTCGGAGGAGGTGGAACGGATGGAGAAAACATTACAGCACCACGTATGAAAGTTAACTTTCTTGAGATATTTCACAAATTACTGACACCAACACGGTTTCAAGCACGAGCGCAGAGAGATGGAGAGACGCTTCTGAGAACGCGTCACAGGGTTTCTCAAGTTGCGCTACAGAACAGCACTTTCCACGTTATAAACGTTATTTTTTTTACGACGCCTTGACTCTAACATTTGTTTTAGCTAATTATTGGTATTTATACATAATGTTTCGCTCGATTTGAAACTGATTTAAAGTGTTTTGAAGTGCATCAGCCCCCTTTAGCACTGTCTGGACTCTCTTTTTGCAATGGGGGGATGGAGCACCAGGGGATGAAATGCAGCACGACTTAACGGGCGGATAATAGAGCAGAACTGTTTGTGGTTCTTCATATCTCAAATATTTTTCCCCCCAAATTTCCCGCGAGACCTTTCGTATCTCGAACATTTTATAACTCGAAGCATTCGTATCTCGGGGTACACTGTATTATTCTGTGCAGAAATTAACATGTGAGTATGTAATAATTATCCACATTACCACAGGTATTAACAATTTAAACAGGTTTAAGTACAATACCTGTTATCTCTGAACAGCTTTATATTTTAATAGGACCACAGTTTTGATCACAAAAAACACGTTCATCTAATAGAAGTTAATTACATGATAAAGCTGAAGAGAAAAGACTACAGCACAATATTTTGAACATTTATTTTAATCTGTACATTGACAGAACACTTTGGTGTCCACACTGTGCTTCAGGAACAGAGAAAGTCACGTGTCGTATGCTATCCAATAGAGAGCCAGTCAGGACTGGTCCAATAGTAGAAGAGAGCCAGTCGAAGTGTACAATGATGGGATAGTGCCAGTGAAAGTCTTTAGCCAGACACGCTTGAATTTTTTAGCCATTCCGATACCTCTGAAAGATTGTTGTTATTCTCAAACACTTCAGCTGAATGTGACAGATTATGAATATGCAAATCAGACCAATCTCTGACCAATCAGAAAGCATACTTTCAGATGTCTTCTGGAGATCATGTTGCCACCCTCTTACACAGACTGTGCAGTAAAACTGTTAGAGAAATGTTGCAGTGTTCATATAATTGCATCTTCAAGTAAAGTTCAGAGGAAAAAAATCATTTAATGACGTTTTATTGCAACATATTAGATATTGTTTCTTCAATGAAAATAAAATGTTGCCTAAATGTGCTGTTTGTTTCCAGAGCGATGCAGACAGTTTGTGTTTCATCTGCCATAACGACCTTCACAAAGGAGGAGGAGCAATAAGAGAGCTTCATTGTTCCCACAGCTTCCACAGTGAGGTACACTACTTCCCACGATACACACTGTTAACCCAAACAGGTTCATTAGGCTAAACCTTTTGAATAAACTGGTTGTCTCAAAATTTTGACCAAAATGAGTTGCATTTCATGTCGGATTACAATAAAGTATAAACAGTTAATTTTTTTGAGGAAAGTTTACTTAGAAAAGAAGGTGCCCAATCGAAACAGATGTCTGAGCCACCTCAGCTGGCTTCTTTCGATGTGGAGGAGCAGTGGCTCTACTCTGAGTTTCCTCCCAAGTGAATTCATCCTTTCGATCATGGCCCAGAGCTCATGGCCATTTGCACGGCTAGAAACATGAACTGCTGAATCCAGAGCTTCGACTTGCTGCTCAGCTTCTTCTTCACCATGAAAGACCAATAGAGGCTCTGACTACCCATCGGCCAATCCCTTGTTCCATAGTTAACTTACTAGTGAACAAGATATTTAAACTAATTTGCAAGCGTTCCATCTTTTATCGACTACAAACCACTGCCTCGGATTTGGAGGTTCTGATTCTGAACACAGCTGCTTTGCATTGGGCTGCAAACTGCCCGTGTGCACACTGGCACCTCTTTGGGTCTCGTGGCTGTAGTCATTGTTGGGCCTGGCCCCTGCTTGTGTCAACTCCTGCTCAGGGTTGGGGTGTCTCGGCTCATCGGGTTGCTCTTGGCTGTTTGTGGGGCTTAAGTCAGAGCTCACATCACACCTGGGTCACAGAAGACAAGGGATGACATCTGGGACGATGGTTTGCTGCTTGCTGCTTATGAATTGGGTTTCCTGTCCTGAGCACTTCGTACTACATTCACTAATTTTTGTAGATCGTCCACTCCCCATTTCTGATCTCTCATCTGTATTATAAATGACCTCATTGTTTCCCCGTATACTTCATTAACTGTGTGTATGTATATTTATACATGTGTGTAGTTATGTACAAACTGATAAAACTGCACAGCAGGAACTATAACAAACTGATATGGTATATTCAGGTAGATATTCTTCCCACTCATGAACCTCTCCCCCTCATCTACATCTCTCACCCACTCCCTCTTTTCCCTTCAACACGCTCCTGTCCTGATGTAATTAATGTAAACTGGTCCGTGGTAAATAAAATAAATCATTACATAGATTCACTGCTTCCATCCAGAGGAGGAAACACCACACCAGGTATTTACTCCACTGGAGAAAAAAAAAACTGTCCAGCTCAAACAAAGGGCCTACCCCCCTACGTGGTGGCTTTTGAGCAGGACAGTACAAGGCTTTAAGCTTTTGGGAAATTGTCTATTATAATGCTCCATGTGTTCTCTGAATAGAGTATGTTTTAGGTAATTATTCTTCTGCTTTAGTGTTTAGAAGAATGGCTGTGGAGTAGGCGGAGCTGTCCCACTTGTCAAAAACACATCGCCATGCCAGAGCCACTCTACTGGACATCCACCAGAGTAAAAGTGCCCTGAACCTGGCCAAAAAACCTTCCTGGACATCAGATTTTTCAACATCAGACGTGAACAGGAAATGTATAAGGATTATTTCTATTGAAAGTGCAAATACGTTTAGATTATCGTTCAAGATAATTGACTGAGCTGAAGCTCTCTATCCATAAATTCTATAATTACACCTCCACTGAGTTCATTTTTCATTGTATTTACTTATTCAGAAAGTGAATGTGATGTTTTCTATTGTGTACATTTTAACTGCTGAAATGTGATCAGGTTGGATAAGCTGTATAGTATTTTTAAGTAATTTAAAACATGTAAGAACACTGTTTATTAGCCAGGTGGGACTGAATGAAACTTTGAGCTAGTTTTACAGAATTTTGCCCCGGAAGTTTATACAAAATATGAAGAGATCATGCCCTGCTGTTGATGACCCAAAATTGTCTTTTAACCCAAAGTCTTGTTGTTGTTAATAGAGGTTCCTGTTAGAATAGAATAGGTTTGGGGGCCTCTTACTTGAAGCTGGACTTTGTTCAAACACAACAAAACCAAGCATCCATTTAAAACAACCACAATGTTTATATTTTCCTCAATCATAGAACTACTTTTAAAAGAACACTGCTTTTTGTGGAAATAAGCACATTTTCAACCTACCGGAAGGAGCCCCCCTTTCATTAGATGTACCCTAAAAATAGTATATAAAAAAAAGTTTAATATTTTAGAAAATATGTTTGCCATTAGAAAATGCACATATTTAGAGAAATAACAAAGAATTTGACTAAACAAAAAAGCTTTTGGATGAAATGTAAATAAACTTAAATAAAGTAATTCCAAGCCCAGAATAAAGTCATTTTAAGCCCCAAATCAAAGACATTTTCTAATATTGTTATAGTTTAGTTTGTCTTTACAGAAATGTTTAGTGACAGAAAGTCTAGCAAACTAACAGCTTCTGTAATAAAATTGGGATTTCAAGATACCTATCGACATACAACCAAATTAACCACAGCTGTTTTCATCACTTTAAAGTCTACCAGGTACGTCATTATCCTTTCAAAGATGTTGAAATCTTAAAAAAGTATAAATGTCAGGAAATCTATTTTCTGGACTAACTTCTATGTTCATGGAAAGTTGGTTGTTTGATGAGTTGTGCGGTTCACAGTCGAGTATTGTTCTTTTTAACATAAGTGTGAAGTCATCAGAATAACTCATGGTTCTGCATTTTCATTATTAGTAGCTGCCATTATGCCAATTGTTTTGCCGCCAAGTCTAGTACTAATTTTGAATCTTAATGCTTCTGGTCTAATCAGCTTCAATAATCAATTTTAAGCACAAACCAGATCAATGATCTATGGTAGGGGTCGGGAGCCTTATATACACTCTAAATTAAAGAAATTATTTTTATGTACTTTTTTGAGGTTATGCCAGAAAATGAAACAGTATATATTCAGCTTAAATTGTATGCTACTTATCTCCTAAATTTTTACTAAATCCAATCACCATTCCAAGCTAAATGGAACCTGCATCAGAGCACCTAAAGAGCTGCGAGAGGCTATAGAGCCATGGGTTGCAGTTGCAGACCCCCCATCTAAGTTAACCTATTGCCACACCTGGAGACTGAATAGATTCAAAAATCTGATGTGTGATTATAACTCTTGTGCCTGTTTCCAATGAGTGCAGTGTTTCTTTAAGTACTTTATTCAAGTTTATTCCACATGCAGTGGTTACGCAGCAGGACCTGTGAAGTATCCTAATATTAATTGTGATAAAGTTTAGGATAGAGGATAGACAGAGTTTAGAGTTTAGCTCACTGATGAATGTGCTGATTTACAAATATGTTATGATCTATATGATAACAAGTCATTTCCAGTTGTGTACTTTACTGAGAATGGACAATAAAATGTACTTGGAAACAACGGTTCTTTGTATTTAACTAATAGAAAAGGCCAAGGATTACTGGTACTTTAAATATAAAGTGTCTGCACTGGCAACAGTGGCGGTGTTAGGCACGGGCGAACGGGGCTTTTTTTATGTCACGTGGGGGCGGCACACGAACTTGTGGGATGGGGGGGGGTCTGTGTCGCTAAGCGTTTTTTTTTATTGTGATACATGTGCCGGCGCCACCCCGGCTGCTGAGACGCACAGAAGAGCGAGAGGAGAGGAGAGAAGGGGTGCAGGGGACAGTTCACCTCTCCCAAATGAAGCAGAGGAGGGGGGATATAAACTCTGTCAGTGACAACTGACTTTTTTTTTTACAAATAACGCACACATTTCATTCATAACACTATAAAAACTGAGCAATAATTAGCACATTTTTGATTATAATGATGTGCATTGGTTTAGTCTTGACCGCTCCTCGTGAGTGACAGCGTTAAGGGAATCTGTTGATTGTCGATCACAAAGGAAACACAGCGATGGAGAGAAAAAAGCTGTGAGGTGCCCAATTTAGAAACAAGAAAAGAAGATGAGGAGAAACGGGCAAAAGATAAACACGAGTGAGTCTCGCCAAGGGCGCTGTAGAACCGAAACTGACTGGCAATGCAATTTGAGAAACATTAGCTCTTTGTTATTTTATTCAGATGTTCATTTTATTCCATGCATTACATTAGAGAAACTGTACAAAAGATAGAACAGAATTAATTGTAAATAAGGAGAAAAAGTAACGGAGAAAATAACATCATGGGGCAAAGTACTGTATTAAGATATTTGAAAGTCAGGAGAGAGATGAAGAATTGTACAAAACATTAAATGCGCATTTTAATATCAATATAGATATAAATAGAAAATGTTGTTAAATAAATTTCCATTCTTTTTTAAAAAATTGAATTCTAATACTTTACATTTGTGCATAAAAAAGTGGCCTTTTGCAATAGTTAATATACAATCTCAAAAGTTTTTGGGTTAATCACGAGTCGACGTCGAACGTAATGACGTCATTGAATTGTTGCCGTGGCTACATGCGGAAGTTATCGTATGCACCTGTTTCACTTTTAAACAGGAAAAGGAACGAATCGTTGCGTATTCACGCACAAAAAGAGGCCAACTGTCCGTTTTAAACAACCTTTGTATTAATATTATTTGTTTGTATTCCATTAAACATATTTTTGTTGAGGTTAATGGACAAACTAAAGAAAGTTTTGAGTGGACAAGATGGCAATGACGACCTGAACGTGCTGCAGGTTAGTTGTTTACAGCATTGTTATTAACCCAAGTTGACATTTAACATGAACAAAACTAACTTGTTGAACAGTCACTTGTTGATCAGGCTTCTTATATGTGTTTCCTGCTGATTGTGTGTTTTAATAAAACAACAGTCGGCGAGTGAAGCATCCACCCTGGGATGGGGCACGCGTGTCAAGGGATTCGTCGCGTGTTTCGTGGGAGGAGTGCTCTGTTCCGTTTTAGTGAGTTGAGAACATATATTGCCCTTTTAAAATGTTGTTTATTAAGCGTTTTTAAGAGTTTAAAAGTCTCCCTTTCTCTCATTTTTGTCATTAAGGGGACCTGCTTCTTATGGGTCCCGAAAAACGGGCTGACACTCTTTGCCGTGTTTTACAGTTTAGGTAACATTGCTTCTCTCTTAAGGTAAGACCTGCATCTGGCTTTACTGAAGGTGTGTCCACTGTCCATGTTTACCATGTTTGCATTGGCATGGGGTCAGGGGCAAATGCGGATGTTTGAGTTGGAGATAAAAATCATTTTTAATAATTTATCTTGTAACAAAATATGACCAAGAATTAGAAGGTGTTATATAATATATAACTATGAATAAAAAAATATATAGTTTTTTGCTTTCTTCAACAATGGTGCGGTAATACATTGTGTTTTCAAGAAGAAGCCTTTAATTTTTGGAAAATGTTTTATCACCATTGTCATCAGCGATGAAATTTAACTGTTGAAAACAAAATAACTTAAACATTTAACTATTAGATATAGTTACATTTAGTACACATACAGTGATGCCTTGAGATACAAAATTAATCCGTTCCATGGTGGTTTCAACAGTATATGTTGATTAAAAAAACTGTAAAACCAGAGAAAAATCAGTAACTTTTCTTCAATCCTTTCTTCAAAACACATGCAGAATATGTAATATTTACACAAATGTGAAATGTGATGTATATATCACGTTCTTATGTGGATTTCTTCATTTTCTTAACTGTTTCTAATGAGAACTCTCAAAAATGCTACTGAAAGCATTATATACGTATATATTAACAGCTGACTGAAAACTCAAGTGATCAACACTAGACTGAAGCCTGTGAATGTATTATTTTTGTTTTTTGACATATTATGGGTCATCAAAATCACGAACTCCTACAACGTACGCCTGGCATTACCAGATTGTATGAAGATGATTTCTGGTTTCTCTGTATGGGTCTTTTGTTAATCGTCATAGACGCGCGCGCGTGTGTGTGCGTATGTTTGAGAATCTTGAATCCAGTTCAGAGGTGTTTTGGGTTCTTTGACTTATTTTCAGCACTATGTTCCTAATGGGTCCATTAAAGCAGATCAAGAGAATGTGTGACAAGACAAGAGCTCTGGCAACAGCCGTTATGATTGTGAGAGGACACACTGACACATGAATATATCAAGACTGTACTGCGTGAAATGACCCAGTGAATCTTTTTTGATTTTGTTCAATACAGACTTGTTTGGTGTTAACCTTCTGTGCTGCTTTTTGGGTAAGTACTAATATCTTTCTGTATTTATTCCAATTCTTAGTTTGATGTTGCACTACACTACTTAGATTTTCAGTATCATGTTGACTTCTTCTAGTGGAAGAACAAAGGCCTCGCTCTGCTCTTCTGCATTCTTCAGTTTTTGGCCTTTACATGGTAAGAGACCAATTTTAACTTTATTTTCATATAGTATATAATTTCATGTATTCTAAAGTTACAATATGTCGTATGTTTGGTCATACGCATGTGTCGACATGATAAACATTGTATACCTTTCACAAAATATTTCAAAACTGTGAATATTTCAAATATTTCAAATCGATCAAGGGGAGGCCAGTAGACATTCAGTAAGATGGTTGCTGGTTCGAGGCCAGCCGGTGGCCTTCCTGAAAGGAGTTTGCATGCACCATGCTTGCATT
Source organism: Danionella cerebrum (assembly GCA_007224835.1). Lineage (NCBI taxonomy): Eukaryota > Metazoa > Chordata > Actinopteri > Cypriniformes > Danionidae > Danionella > Danionella cerebrum. The sequence continues at coordinate 45,364 of SRMA01024863.1, read as the reverse complement.
GGTTTCCTCCCGGTACTCCAGTTTCCCCCACAAGACTAAAACCATGCGTCAGGTTAAGTGAATCCTCAAAACCCGTCCAGAGTGTACCCCGGCTTTCAGCACCAGCAGATCCCCTATGACCCTGAAAAGGATCAAGACCCTTAAAGATTGTTGTTTTTTCCCCTTCTCAAGCATCTAAAAGTGTGTCTACAGATTTAAAAAATTGAGTTTTGTTTATATTACTTTCTGAGCTGAATGTGTGAAATAAAATGTTCTGTTTTCCCTCATTTTACAGGTATAGTTTATCCTACATTCCCTTCGCAAGGTATTGAACACTAAACACTTTCTATTTGACAAATATAAGTTTTGATAAAGCATTAAAATGATCTGTGTAAGCTTACATACAGTGCTCAGCATAACTGAGTACACCCTTTACATTGCCAGAAAACCTTTAGTTTCTTTCAAAATCTAAATTTTCTGTATACAAAATACTCCTACAAACACGTACACCCCAATTATAGTCTACAAATGATAAGACTACAAAACTCGAATTAACGTGCTCAACCATCGTTTAGTGATTCATTTAAGAGGTGTCCAGCAGACAGGTGACAAAACAAAGAAAAGCCCCTCCCATTTCATGCTGTCAGCAATTGCTCCCCATGGAAGAAAAATGTCACAAAAACTGAGAAAGGAAATAATTTCTTTACACAAAAGGGTGAGGGCTACAAGAAGACCAGGAGAGCTTTACACATCAGTGAAAATACTGCAGCAAAAGTGACCCAAAAGTTTAAGAAAGATGGAAGCGCAGCCCTGTGACTGAGACGTCCAGGTTAAAATCTTGACAGGAGCGTCTTCTGAATATAAGGGTTGAAGAAAATCACCTGCAAGTTCACGGCAGTTAGATTAAGCCAAACCGGAGCGACTGTTTTCCGTGACGCTATATGGACGCTACACACTGGAGAGGGATGGCATGAATGGGTACCTTTCATGAAGGAAGCGTCTCGTGAAGCCCATGATCAGAAAGACATGTCTAGCATTTGCTAATAAAGACAAAGACCCCTGGGACCCTGAAGGGATGAGACAAAGGTCACTTTCGTCGTAAAGGTCAGGATTTCAAAGAAAAATGCAGGTGCCTACAGTGAAACATGGTGTTGGCAGTGTCCTGATGTGGGGCTGCAGGAGAGCGGCTGGTGTTGGGGAGCTGCATTTTATCGATGGCATCATGAAGTCAACAATGTTCTGCTCGATACTGAAGGAGAAGATGCTGCCATGCACTTTTCCAACACGACAACGATCCCAAACACACGACTAAAGCTCCTGCTGCATTTCTGAAGAATGAAGAATTCAGGATGAAGTGATCGAAGTGAGCGACACGTTGAGCATCGCTCTCCATCAGCATCCAGCTCTAAAAGAGCTTCTTCTCGAAGAAGACGGATTAAAGATAGATGCTGCAATCTGTCGCCACCTTTTTAAGCTGTCCTTACAGAATACTAGATGCAGTCGTTTTTGTTGCCGGGTGTATTCATTTTTGCTTCAATCAATTTGAGTAAAACTGTGTGAGCGAAGATCGATATTTATATAATTGTTCAATAAAACTCAGCCTTGTGAAAAGTTTGGAAATTGTTCTTTTGTTCATTGAGCTCATTATTCAGACTTTTAAAGGGGGTCTACTCATTTAAGCCGAGCACTGTAAAATTGTTTAATTGTAATTGTAATAGCATGCTCATTTTGGGGTTTAACGAGAAAAATAAGATATTTTTTTGAAATCATTAAAGCGTTTTTGTTTTTCTGCTTTTGGCTTTGACCGTTGTTTACCTCTGCTTGTTTTTCCTGTAGGGATGCAATCATTAAGTTGTGCTCTGCGTGCTTGAAGTGAGACGCGCTACACTTGGCCTCGGCTGTCTGTCTCTCACTCTCTGGCACTGGCCGCACAGCACACTGAACACTTGCCCGTGGACACACGCCACCTGTGCGAGCAAGCGCACCTACAAGCACCTGTGCTTTACAATCGAGTAGGAAGAATTGAAGTAGAAATTAGTTCAACTTTAACAAGTTTGAGGGCAACCACTGCCTGCTTTCCATTTAACTGATGTGTAATTGCTTAGAAATGCAATCAGGCTTTGTTTTCAATCACAGACCGCTTGATTAGAGTGCACTGTGTGGTAAAAAACAGTGTTTTACTTTTATAATATAATCTGATGTAACCTTTACTATCCAATATTTCTCAAGTGATTGTTTTTATTTATGCGTAACTGTCGATACCATGAATAGGTCCGTGCACGTATTGCACACTTTGCAGGATGCCAAGGTGAATTTGTCGTCATAGAGCCCTTCTGAAACTCTTTTACTGCTTCTGTAAAAATCAATGTCCTCATTTTCAGAACGGTAACATGCATTTCTCACCAACCCAGACTGATTTTTAGAACGTTACCAGAGTCCTTTATTCTTTCTTGTGTCTGTACATTTCCGTAGATTAATTGAGAGACATTTCTACCTGCATTAATTACCTAATGGTTTTGCACTAGTTGGAAAAGTGAATGTAGATACAGTTTTAGATCAATGTTGAATTGAATTATGGTGAATAAAATCTAAGCAGAATTTCCTTTGATGCATCAATTATTGTTAGAATTATGCACCCTGTGATTTTACATGGTCTTCTACTCAGAAATAATGGAGGGGTCTAGAACGTGTGCATTTCCACTGTATGTATATATATATAAATGGGGCACCAAACAATTTTATTAAATCACTAAAATTACCACAGTTTTAAAAGAGAACTTATGAGGAGAAACTTGATTTAAAGGAGCTTGGTCTGGATCATCCAGAGCTATCAGTGAAAGCTCCACATTCAAAAGACAAAGATATATATGTATGCCATATATATATATATATATATATATATATATATATATATATATATATGGCAAACATCATTATAATATCAAAGGCAAACAAACATTTAAAACTTAGATTTTAATATTTATTTTTTTAATTATCCCCAAAATGCAATAACTCCATGGGCCTTTCTTCATTTTCTATTCAAAATACAATAACAAACAAGTCTGCATTGAATCAAGTGGCTGATTCCAGAACAGATCAGTTAAACAGTATCAGAACCCACACGCTTCGCTCAATGGACTGATCGGCTGGAAAATGGCCTGAACCTGTTCTGTCTTCATTGAATGATTCTAAAAAGATTACATTTTTTTTTTGCTGCATATAACTCATTTTTCCTTCTCCTCAGCACCTCATCTTCTTTCAGCTGTGCTTGATTTAGTGGAGTTATTGGGTTTTTTGAAAAAAAAAAAACTTTATCGTGGTTTGAATAAAAACGGACAAATCAGGGGTTCATTACACTGCAAGTATTGTGTTTTTATGCAATTTATTGTGTTTTGGAATCACACTCCTCAAATCTTGGTATGAATAGGAGAGTGCGTCTATCTGTGGTGAAGCCTAGGATCAGACCCAAGATGGACTCAGACCAGTATGATTTAAAGCACCTTTCTTATGAACAGATGGGCAAAATGTATGCAGAAAAAGTAACACACTAAATGTGACACTGTTTGTAAATAAATAAATAAACAACTTCTTCTTTTTCCTTTCGGCTGTTCCCAGTTTAGGGGTCGCTACAGCGAATCATCTTTTTCCACATAACTCAGTCCTCAGTATCCTCTACTCTTGCACCAACTAACTTCATGTCCATCTCAATGTGGCCTCTCTGGCACACAGAGTTTATATATATATATATAGTGCTATATTCGTTTGTCCCCTGTAGAGAGAAAACTGCATCAGCCGCTTGTGTACTTTATCATATTAAAGAATTCTTTTTAAACGTATGGTTCAGAAGCCGCATGCGCAGTATCGCTTCCGCTGGACTAAACAAGACTTCTGAAAGTTCACGGTGCTGATGAGGTAAATCATCTCTGTAAGTGAAAGGTCAGCAGCTCGGTTTCCTGATCTTTGATACGGGAGGACTCTCCGCTAATGAGACTCCGAGACTAAACTCCGTGAATCCTCTAATCTCCCGCGCGCGGCTCCGTGATTAGAGCCCGGGCCGCTGGATCGAGTTTCTCCATCTGAGGAGGAGAACATACAGTGTTTAGACAGTTTGTCCTCCTTTAAAGCCAGAACTTGAGAGGACACGTGGGTAAACGTTTCTGTGTAGCATGCAGGAAATATTAAAGTCTGAGTTCCCGCAGCAATGTCAGGTTCTCTTCATTGCGGGAGTTTAATACATTGGTATTTTTGTAAATTGGTGCTCCACAGAACCAAGGCCTTAAGCTCTGTTTGGTTCTTCACTTTCTTTGCAGATTTACATGTATAACTTTTTTGCTATAAACCACTTAAGCTGTGGTTCTGTTTTTAATAAATTTGATATATTTTTCTTTATTTATTTTAGACGATTGGTTTAAAACAGCAACAAAGAGTTCCCCTATGATTTCGAGCCAAGGAACCAAATTTGTTTATATATAAAATCCTTTTTTATTGTGCATATTATATTTTTATTTATATATTATACCAACGCTATAGAGTAAAGAAAACTGACTTTTTTTAAATATTATTTTGAAACATCACACGTGTTTGCTCCAATGGCACTGGTTTCTGATAATTTATCGCGCCACAAAATAAGAAATTATTGTTCGTTTCCATCATGTCTTTGTTTTCAATTCACTCAAAACAGACACTCGAAATTTCTGCTATATTTAAAATGTATTATTCAAAATATATTTTAGATGTGTACAATTAAATCAATAGCATCATTAAATCAATGTAAAACATATAAATTATAACATTGCAACTTTTATAACACTCTGTATATATGTATATTGGAGCTTAAATGTAGCACGCGAGTAAACTACAGCAATCTATTTTAAAGTGCTGTAAGAACAGGAATACAATAAGTTGATTTTTGCACAGTGAATTATTGCAGAGTGATTGACCGCATAAGAATACTACATGAACTCGAGAAATTGGAAAGGATATTTCCATATGATGATGCTCGCTTCGATGGACAATAATCTAGGGAAATCACTTGATGTGATGCTGCTGCTTCATCTGTCAGTATAGCAACATACAAAAACAAAAACACCTTACGATACAAACGAAAATGTGGAAATGTGTTTTCTTCTCAGTCTTTAAATTGTTATTCGACGTGCTGCGGCATTGTACTTCAGGGAAGTTCGTCTTTTAATATAATATAGAATGCCTTAAAAACGGGCTGTGAATGAATGGCTTAATTAGAGAAGCCACGTGACCTGCCTGCCCCCCCTTTTAAAAGCACAGGTGCAGCTGAAGGTAAGCTACAGTTGAACCCCGCGCGCACGCTCCCGCTCTTCTCTATCATTATTCCTGTGTTGACTTACTCATTGTTTACAAGTTTACGTTGAACCTATTGCAGTAGTTTAAGGTTAAAAGACTTGTACTTTGTAAGAGCGCGTAATTTTCCCGCCACTCATGAAGGTGGAGGAAGAGCTCCGGAGCAGCGGTGGCGGAGCGGTGACCGGCGGACGCGGCAGCAGCGAGTGCTGCATCAACCGCCTCCTGAGCGTCGTGGAGAGCGGGTTACAGGCCGGCCGAGAGAAGGGGGACCCCACCGAGAAACAGCTCAAGGTCTCGCTCGAGGATGCGGATCTATGGAGGAAATTTAAAGACGTGACCAACGAGATGATTGTGACCAAGAACGGCAGGTGAGCAGCGAAAATGAACAGGTGTTCTCGCGCCATGCGGGGTGATGTTAAGCGCGCCAACATTTCCTAAATGGAGCAAGAAGCGTTTCAAAACTTTTCTGAACAAAATTACTGCCTAAATCTCCTCGAGCATAAAATTGAAAATACATTTGAATAAATAATATTAAGGTACGGAAATGTAATATTGCAATAGTTTTAAATTTCTCTATAACTACTAGCGAAAAGTGCAGCATTTATGTTGTTCGGGTAAACAACTTCCCATTTTGAGACAGTATTGCAATATTTCATGTGAAATGTTATGCAAATGGTGTGCATTTGTGTAACATATAGGGATACCTTAAAATATACATTGGTATGTTGCACATCACTCTGTTTTTATGTTCATTCGTGTATTTATTTCTCCATTTGTTTCAAAACGAGTCTCCATGCACTAAACATCATTTGTGTTTCGATGCTGGCTCGTGATCATGTTTCCTAATTTATTTATTGAGTTAATAACACTGAGGCGGATTAAAGTATAATTAAAAGGCTTGTTGAGTTAAAGGGTAACTTGAGCGACTCGTTCAGTTGTTGCAGGTGCATGGGTGTCCTTCTGTTTGCAGCCCCTCTTGAACACATTCTCATCTGTTAAAAGCATCAGCTTGGGTCAAATGAGAGGAAACAGTGAGGGAATAAATATTTGAACCCCCTGCACATTTTTCAGCGTTCACACAGGCATTAACAATAAAAGATCAGTATATAAAAATAAGGGGTCAACATTAAGAGAAGGAACACTGTAAACGTGTCCGGACTGGTTTGAGGAATAGAGGTACATGACGCACGACAATCGGCAGAATTTCTGGTTTAAAACTTTGAGGTTAGGAATCTTCCTCATTTCATGTATAAAAGACTCCTGAGCAGAGACACAATCTCTTCGATCCAGCGAAGAAGATGGAGCTGCCCAACGATGTCTGGGATAATACAAGAATCCAACAGCTTATCCAAATAATACTAGCAAGTGGAAGAAGAAACACAAAATAAATGTCAACTTCCCTCAATCTCAGGTTTTTGAATAACCCTGAGAATGCTTCTGTACCAAACGGGAGGGTTCAGTTAGTCCAGGATCTCCAGGGCTGGCTTTAGACGTAAACACACACACACACACCCATAGACTCACACTTTCTTGTGTTTCGAGCAGAAATCAGCTGGTTCATAAAGCCTTAAGAAGCCAGTCCTTCCTTTTCATTCTTTCATGTGTAATGTGGAAGACTCTAGTGGTTCAGGAGATGAAGAAGGTGAACCCATGGTCATCATCAGTACGTCTGCCGAGGGTTATGTCCAGGATAATCGCAGAGCAGCACACACATTCACACCTGAGGGGAATTTGGATTATTCCATTAACCTGCCGCGTGTTTTGGGATTGTGGGGGAAACCGGCGAGCCGCAAACTGACAACCTTCGAACTAGAGGGCCACAGAAAAAGTTTTTAGATAATAAAAAAAACTAAATGAGTGAATAATTAGAGTGATTTCTGAATTCTGACACGGGTTAGTAATATTTTCAATACAATGCTTATGGCATATGATTTCCACATTTCTGTTTGTGAATAAAATATTGACCTGAACACAAAAAAATGATTTTCATGTATGTACTGTATCTGCTTATGCGTGCACCTTAAAGAACCAGAAGATGTTTTTAAAGAACCATAAACAGAACAAACAGATGCTATACAAACTCTTCAAAAATACTACATTTCTGGAGCAGGACAGTATTCTGCTTTTATTTTCCCATTTCAAAACTCTGGGATCAGACCCAGGATGGGCTTACAGTAGTATGCTGGATTTAAAGCACTTTTTGGAAAAAAAATAAAACCTTTTGTGCTTTGTGTCTGAATTTACTGAAAATGAACAATAAATGTTGACGTTCGACTGAATTCAGGAGCAGCGTAAGTAACAATGTAATTATTGAAATGAAAACGCTTCTACAAAGAACAGAGAACTTCTAACCAATAGTTATTGCGTCAGTCCCAACCCTCCTCTCTCTCTCTCTCTCTCTCTCTCTCTCTCTCTTTGCACTATAAATCAAAAGGCAAACTGTAAAAATGTTCACCCATTGGGGATCGCCCAATCACATGGCCGCAACTCAAATAATAAAGGCATGTAGACATGGCCCAGACCAGGGGTGCTCACACTTTTTCAGCTTGCGAGCTACTTTTAAAATGACCAAGTCAAAGTGATCTACCCGCTACAAAAATGTAAAACATCAATCAACAAACAATTATTTTCAACTCTATTGAGAATTGACAAAACACACATAATAATTAACTATTTAACATTTTTTGTAATAACCTGAGTTTAATTTGATGACTTGCACTGAATTGAATCAGCCAGGGATCCATAGTAGAGCCAGCCTCAAGCACACTTCCAAATGTTCATCAGTCATTGTGGAGCGCTATTTGGACTTAATGATTTTCACCAGGGGTGTCAAACTCATTTTCACAGAGGGCCACATTAGCATAATAGCTGTCCTCAAAGGGCCAGATGTAACTTATAAATGTACAACAATGTAATCGAATGTAAAGTAAAATAAATGTAACTACTCCTTAATGTTAAATAACTCATTATTTATAACTTATTCAAGTGACAATTCAGTTACATAGAAACAATTGTATGCTTCTTGTTCTAATATAAATTCTTTTGATTTTTGTCAGCTTATGAAAATCTACATAACTCCATTAATGAAGGATCAATCTGTCCAAGTGAATAAAGAAAAATAGCATTTTTGTAATTTGTTTATCGAAAAAAAACCCTCACAGACTGAAGACGATGAATATCGATCATCATCTTTTATCATCAGGCTCAAGAAACAGATCACAGATAAACTTATTTTATCTTATAGATAAACTTATTCCTTGAAATGTATTTTAGCGTGAGAAATCGGAGGCGTGGTGTGAGAGATCACTCAAATGACTGAGTATTACGTTCAATGTGTGAGAGTTGACAGCTCTGCAGTTTCACTCGTGAGTATGGATGCGGAAACACCGTTGCGGCTAAAGGCAATGTGGGAAATGTTGTTTTTTTATCTTTTTTTTTTATTTTTAGACACTCAAAACTTTTAAGCTCTCGCGGGCCACATTAGATTACATGGCGGGCCACATCAGGCCTGCGGGCTTTGAGTTTGACACATGTGTCATAGAGGTTTACATTCATCCCCCCTCCCCCCAGAGGAGAACGCTTCCCGACCAAACGCGACTCGGCTCCCATCGTTCATATTAATGAGCCGTTCAAAAGATTCGATTCGTTCGCGAACGTCACAACACTAGTTGTCATCTGACTGGTTGCCCTGTACATCGATCAAGTGACGGGATCGATGATCGGCTGATATTGTTTCAATTTCATGCCGCGGTCGACCAGTAGCACCCCCGCGATCAACCGGTCTGGGATTTGGCAAACTTTGAACGTGGCATGGTTGTTGGTGCCAGACGGGCTGGACTGAGTATTTCAGAAACTGCTGCTCTACTGGGATTTTCACATTCTGTAGGTTTACAGTGAATGGTCAGAAAAAGAAAAAACATCCAGTGAGTGGCAGCTCTGTGGTGCAAATTCCCCGTTGATGCCATAGGAGACTGGTTCAATCTAATGAAAGGCAGCAGTGACTCAAATATTCACTCATCGAACCACACCGGGTGCCACTCCTGTCAGTTAAGAACAGGAAACTGTCTAAAATTCTCACAGATTCACCAAATTGGAGAACGGAAGATTAGAAAAACGTTTCCTGCTCTGATGAGTCACGATTTCTGCTGCAGCATTCGGATGCTAGGGTCAGAATTTGGGTCAAGAACATAAAAGCACGGATCCGTTCTGATTTATATCAATGATTCAGGCTTGTGGTGGTGAAGTAATGGTGCGGGGGGTGTTTTCTTGGAACACTTTGGGTCCATTTGTATGAATTGAGCATCATGTTGACGCCACAACTTCCTGAGAACTGCAGCTCCCTTTATGAGCACAGTGTCCCCATCTTCTGATGCTATTTGCAGGAGGATAAAGCTGGCATCATCTTAGGGCTGGGCGATATGGACCAAAAGTCATATCCCGATATATTTAGGCTGAATATCGATATACGATATATATCCCGATATTTTTATCAAAAAGTGAGAGCAATTGTTTAGTCACAGTCAAACCCAAATATGACATTTCACAAGTAGTTTTATTTAAACTGGCCGGATGAAACAATACTCAGCTGTTCCCTTGTTTTTGGGAATAAAATATAAATATATTTGAATACGCAAATAAAATATAAAAATCTAAAGTTTGTATAATGCTGTACATTCATAAATTATTAAAATATTCAATGCTGTAAGCAACTTAGGCGATTGCATTCTTTTAAACTTTTTAAACGTATATTTATAGTTTTACAATGTGTTACAAGTAAATTTGACATCTACGCGGCATATAAGCAAAATAAAATTAAAACTTTTTCACGAGTAAACATTTTATGTGAACTCTCATTGGCTTAGTCTGTGTAATCACGTGATTGAATGCGCGTTCACGCAAGAGGGAGTCGGAATCTGCCGGGGAGTCGAAATATGGCACAACAACGGTACACCGCGGGAAAATGAAGCATGAAGGGAGCTTTGTGTCGGGCTGGAGCTTTTGCGGGTTGCGGTTGGCTTGCAGCTGGGGCCTCGGCAGCGCGCAGTTTCACACACTCTTCATACTGCAGTTTGTGCCACTGTTTTAGATGGTGAAAAAGATTTGTAGTGCTTCCACCCCTGGCTGTAACTTCTTTATGGCACTCCCTACATATGACATGGTTTTGTTTCTCATCAGAAACTTTGAATCCGAACCATCTCCATATTACTGAGCCGCTACTTTTTTGTTTACCAACTAATTTCTCCGCATGCTCAGCAGATGTTGTTGCTTCCTCCATGTTTGTTGAAGAGTGCCGGCGGATTGTCTGCTCCAGAGTCCAGCCCCTCCCCTCTCTGTGCCTGAAAGAGGAGGGGCGTGGCCAGGGGCGCGCGAAGTAGTGCTGAGAGCTCCAGGTTAAAGCAGTTTGCTGGAGCAAGGCTCACAGCGCAGTTTGAACTACGCAGCCTATATCGATATATACGATATGGTCAAATTTCATATCTCGTTTAAAAATATATCGATATATGTTTTAATATCGATATATCGCCCAGCCCTACATCATCTCAGACTGGTTTCCTGAACATGACGAGGAGTTCACTGTACTCAAATGGCCTCCACAGTCACCAGTCCTTTGGGATGTTTAGCATCGGGGATGTGCAGCTGATTAATCTCTCGTGATGATTCTCTCGTGTCGCTATGGAGAAACTCTCAGAGGAATGTTCCTGTACCTCGTTGAATCTATGCCACGAAGGATTGAGGTAGTTCTGAGTGCTAAGGCTCAGAGAAGGGGAATGAGTTTGAATGCTTCAATTTACAGTGAGATAATGTAGTTATTCAAAGCAGTCAGAAAGAAGATGCTCGGTATGTTTGCAACTCTAATCCGTTTATGTTAAATGCTTTTCTGTTCTTATTGGACGGATAAAAAGACTCAAAAGTGATTGAAAAGAGCACAAAATGATCAAAGATCCACACAAAGGCAGAATTTTATTTTTTTTTATCTCTATGTGGGATCTTGTCGTTGCAGGAGGATGTTTCCTGTTCTGAGGGCCAGTGTGACGGGCCTGGATCCCAACGCCATGTATTCTTTTCTGCTGGACTTCAGCCCTGCCGACGGCCACCGCTGGAAGTATGTGAACGGCGAGTGGGTCCCCGCGGGGAAACCTGAGCCTCACAGTCCCAGCTGTGTCTACATCCACCCCGACTCCCCCAACTTCGGAGCCCACTGGATGAAAGCTCCAGTGTCCTTCAATAAAGTGAAACTCACCAACAAGCTCAACGGAGGCGGACAGGTGCTCCAACACTGACACGTCGTTTAACCTCTCAGACCTTGTTATTCGTAGATATGAGATATTTTAAAGCATTAATATACATTTAAAAGAAAAAAGCTTGATGATGTTTATTGTCCCTGATAAGAAGGGAACTCATTTGAAAGCCTAGAAAGTACTTGAGCTTTTTTGTATTTACCTTTTTAGGCAGATTTATCACCTGTTATAACATTATTATACAATTTGTTTTACGTTAATACATTTAACTAAAAATAAATCACAAGCTCAAAAAAAATTTATATTCTCACCCTCAAAGCCATGTGCACAAATACATTGCGCATTTCAATACAGGCACCAGTAATGTTATTATAACAATATTTAATTTAATGTAATAATTATATAAATATTTATATGTCACTTATCATCAACCACATGCACCCCCGGTGTAAACTTTTACCAGCCTCCCCGGGTGTGATCATCATCCCCGACCAATGAAAGTGAGGGATTGCTGCTCAGCATGTAAAAACATTATAGCTTTTGTATTTATTTTATTTGCATGGTTTTAGCTTATTATCTCATAAAAATAAAAATGCTCATATTTGCAATCTCATAAAAAACTTATGTGTGTTTCACGTTTGAGTTTCAACAAAATCAAGGGCTTGGAGGCAAGAAGTGAATAGAGCTTTACATGAAAACGATCACGTTAACATCTGATATTACAACCACCGGAAGAAACTAATTAGTTTACGAACAGCTATATTTGGGGAGGATTGTATGCTATTATCTCACGAGTGCTGCTGGTCTGTGTCTGCTTAATGAGTTCAAATGTATTTTGACAACAAAGTGTTTAATTGTTCATGTTTTGAAAGAATTATTTTACAAATTCAGCCGTCAACTGAGGCAGCAAAAAATGTTTGATCTTTTCTCAAAGAGGAATTATGTTACAGATTATGTTACAGCAGAATAAAGAATGACGGCATGATATTTAATAGATAGTATTATCATAATTATGATTTATCACTTTACTTTTAACTGATATTCTTTTGGTCACTATTATAACATATATATCAAATATAACAAATAATGTAAAGTTTAATGTTCGTTATAAAGTGGAATTGTATAAAGGACAAAGTAAATAAATATTTAAATTAAAGTAGTGCATACGATGCATTTAACAGACCCCAAATCAGTGCCATCTAGTGGTGAAATGAAGGGATAACCCTTGGAAGTACAAGAGTTGTGATGTGGCCTGGGTTTTTCAATGTTCTGGCAAGTGCTTGGAATCATGTATGGTTTCATTTTTTATTTTTTATATATATATATAATTGTTTTTACCTTGTCTTTGCTTTTTGGGGGATTTATGAATTTTTTTATTTTGTCTCAGCACTTGTAATTTTTTTTAAATTTGATTGAAATGACTACATTTAATGCTCGGAATTGTACTTTTTATACAGTTTTTATACATAGAATAACTACAGATTGTTGTGGAATTATTGTGTGATATAAATGAAAATTATTTGTGTAAAAAAGGGGTCATGATGATTCAAGAATTGCCAAAATGTTTTAAAGATCATCTATTAGAGCAAATTATAAAGTAGTAAAAAATGCTCAAAAGGCAGTGGACTTCTTAGGGTTAAGTCATAATCTGTCCTCCATATTCCTAATCCAAAACCTTAAGAAATTAATAAATCTTCATATAAAATTTATATCTAAGTTGAGCCGATGAAGCAAGAGCACTCGTCCCCTCTCCGTCTCTGGACTTTTTGTCAGTCTCACTGATTAAACACCCGGGTTACTGTAAACACCGTGGTAAAGACAGAGCCCTGCACGTCACGAGCATCAGACTCTCATGCCGCGCAGGTGTGTACTGCCGTACGCGGCCTGTTCGCTAATCTTGAGCAGCCTCTCAGAGCTCTTGAGCGTTCATACAGGCCTCGGTAGCTTTTAGGAGTCTTGGCCTGCCTTTAATCACCATGTGCGCTGCCACTGGGAAATTTCAAGTGTGCATTTATACAATTAGTGCTCTTCTCTGCATCCACTTCACCTATGGAGCCCCTTTGTTCGGCAGGGCCTGCATGTAAACAGGAATAAACAGCTCTTAATTGCCACTTTTCTCATTTAATGCACTTCCTGCCGTTCAGACAGAGAGTGGTCTACTTCAGCTAGCCGTCCTGGCTTTCTGCGCCAGCCTGCTCTGTTCGAGTATGACTCCAGCACCAAATTATGATTGGTATTTACATGACCCCTCCCCTGCACCCTCCTTTCCACCCCATCCTCTGCTGCTCTGTTCTAGCCTGGTGCCTATTTACCGGAGTTTTTAAACACAGAGCTGGCAGCCGGGAGGACGATGAGAGAGAACCAGCTCTAAATGAAATAATTGCTGTGGTTAGTTGTACATTATGGTAATTACCTCTGTTTTTTCTATGCAAAATTAATTTAGCCATCAGTCCTTAGATGTTCAAAAAGGCAGGATATTAAAAAGGCAACAGGCAGAGAAAAGCGCACTGAGCCCTTTATGTCCCCTGCAGCCATGCAGATGAGTACCTGCCCCTCATCACTCATTATAATCTACCAATTAGAGAAAAAATGTACAGGTCCCGCTCTCTCTAACTCTGTGACATTATTAGCAATGTTTCATGTGGTCACTGAACTGGTTTTAGAAATGGACTGGCTCACTGTTTCTTAAGCACGGTAAGAGCACTTGTTAAAAATTTCAATTCCTCCACATCTAAACACAAATGAAAGGTTTGCTTCCTGAACATGATAAATGCCAATTCAAAATTCTGTCCGAGTTCTTTATATCGAGGGAGTTGTCCTGTTTTTTCTCAAAAGTGATAAACACTTGCTGTAATTCTCAGCAGAATGCATAAATCCATTCAACTCAACCACGCCTCATTTTTTAATCATGTTGGTGACCAGTTAGCAAACACGCCTTTAGTGTTGCATCTTTTTTTTTTCTAGAAAATGTTTTCATTGAGCCTGTGCTCGTTGCATCTATAGACAACCACAATAGAAACAGTTTAAAAAGAAGAGAAATTCAGGCGCTGCAAAGATACGAAGATCTCACCAAAGAGAAAAGCTTTCACTAAGTGGATTCCCGAGGGAACTGTCTATAAAGCAACTTTCTGTGCAGCTCTAGGTGATTTTATTTGGTTCATTCAGATTATTTAATATTGCACAGGACTATTGTTTCAAAATGGAACATCAATCAATAAGTCGAATGGAAAAATTTTGACAACTCGCAAGATGAGAATGTAGAATACAGTCTGGGAACTGGCATACGTAAACATCACTTTGACTCGTACTCTGTTGCTCCGAGGATTATTGTTTCATGGCTTTCTGTGCGTTTCTGATACTCTAAAGTCACTGAATTTCATACACACGCACCCACACACACGCAAGCTAATTTAAGTGACATGGGTTGCATTTTCAAAATCGTCTGGAAGTTAGTTAATTCCTCCTAGAAATTTTATCTGTTCATCTCCAAAGTGCATTAGTCTTATCTCAAGGCATGTGGAAAGTTAAATTGCAATTTTTGACTTGGTCAATCTATGTGGGCACAGTGGCCGTCAAATGTCAACATTTGCGATAAACAGGAAGTTGTTTTAAGTCTGAAACTAAGGTTTGAAAATACATTTTTCTGATTTCTAAGTATGGATGATATTTTGGAAAAACGAGAATATGCACATCACTATCACAGCAATCGGTAATAATTTTAAAGTGGCCTTCTTTCTCCTTTCATTGTTTGTGAGTGCAGATCATGCTGAATTCCCTGCATAAATATGAGCCTCAGATTCACATTGTTCGTGTGGGAGGAAGCCACAGGATGGTCACGAACATCTCCTTCACGGACACGCAGTTTATCGCTGTAACAGCCTACCAGAACGAAGAGGTTAGAGCCGGTTTGCACAAAGCAAATAAGATTGATGTCTGTTCACTTTCATGAGTAATATTTAGGAAACGGGCAAAAACCTGGATTTTCTCTGTTGTTTTTAAAGTTAATTGACTATATTGCATATGATCATATATTGCATGACTAGCAGAAAATTCAGGTTCAACAGACATTGCCTACAGTACATGGTGCAGTTCTGTCCTATTCCCAACTAAATTCTGTTTACACACTTAACGTGGACTTTCCGCTACAACCTTTGGGTGATAGAAGCTGCAGTCCTGGGGTTCCACCTGCTGCTCAGACCTGCACTCCCAGGCATAATGCTTTTCTTTGTTTTCTGATAGCACCACTAGCAGTTGATAGTGGGGGGAGCATGTGTTATAAAACGTGAACTGAATTGCTGATCGATTGCAAAATAAAATATTTTAGGATTTCTCTCATTGTTTAGTTTTGAGTTAGGTGATTTTTATTTTTATTTCCAAATGAGTAGATACATTGCAAATATAGGAGGTTTAAGTAAAGTCTGTTTAACCAAGGAGAGCATACCGTGAAGCTTTGAATGAAGGACATCTGGGTGTCAGGGATTCTATCAGAGGATTTCTTAAGCATATATTATAAATAACAACAAATTAATTTAGGAGCTACAACTATTTCTATTCACATTTCATCACAACAGGTGGGGATAAATTGGTTTCCAAGAAAGAAAATGGCAAACACATGGAAAAGGTTATTTATTTAATCAATGCAATCCCTGAAAATGACAAAGACCTATTTCATACATAGACATGACTTCCGTACACCAGCAACCTCAACTAATAACAATCAAGGGCTGGTTGTGTTTTAAAATTCACCTTCAAAACATTTCAAACTTTATTTGAACAGATCTTAGTACAGTAAAATGTGTGATAATAAATACAAAATTAATAAATACAATTATTATTATAAAAATTAAAAAAACATACCGGGAAGTAAGTGCATTTATTGTAAATTCTATGAGGAGTATGTGGTCTTTAGCTCTCATCAGAGAAAGATTTTACGTGAACACACCTAGTACTGGTGCAGTATACAAACGTAATCAAAACCTACCAGCCAATCAGCATCCGGTATTCTGGATTAAGGCACAGTGTGTTCAAATATTTTAGCTGCAATCTCAGCATTTTTGGTTCACATTCCATTATATCCCAAACTTCAGGTGGCGCTGTCTAAAACATTAGGTCTGAGATCTAACTAGTGCATACGCATTTGTTACATGACTTATTTTCTGGTGTTTTCTTGCTGTTTAAAGGCACACATTTGTGGAAAGTATAATAAAAAAAATCTGACATTTAATCATCCTTCCCTTTCTCGACAGATCACTGCACTGAAGATAAAACACAATCCATTTGCCAAAGCATTCCTTGACGCAAAAGAAAGGTAAACTTCATTATGCAGCAGCTGCTGTCTCACAGAAGTGTATTTCAATCTAATATCACGTTAGTGAGCACTAGCGCTTGCTAAGATAGCATGACCGTGCAAAATCAACAGTGATTAGCAACCAATTATTAAACAGTTATTCTTGAAATGGAGTACGTGTGTGAGTAAAGGAGCTAGTTAGAGAGGTAGTGTGAAGTGACAATGAGAGATTTTAGCAGCTACAGCGAAGAAAGTGTGAGATAAATAAACAAATATGTGTGATCAACTTCACATTTCTACCAGAAACTGCAAAAATAAGGTTTTTTTTTTTTTATTTTACCTAGCCATTTCTCAGAAAATAATAAG
The DNA here is from genome assembly GCA_007224835.1 of Danionella cerebrum. Taxonomy (NCBI): domain Eukaryota; kingdom Metazoa; phylum Chordata; class Actinopteri; order Cypriniformes; family Danionidae; genus Danionella; species Danionella cerebrum. The sequence continues at coordinate 28,174 of SRMA01024863.1, read as the reverse complement.
AACACAAAAGTTTACATATGCACTGGACATACAGAAAACCGAAATTACATTTCTCTCAGACCCCAAGGTGCATACAATCAACATTACCACAAAATGTACAATTAAGAATTTAAAATAAAATATAATATATATACAACTGTACATTTAACGTATGTGAATATGAGAATAAGATGTAAAAATATGATATTGTGCAAAAGAGCATTATTGTGGTGAAGTGTGCAGAAAGAGCATGGCAGTTTTAAGGTGAGGCTAAGTGTAAGTTTAAGTGAGAGTCTCAGATCAGGCAGTTTTCAGGTCAAAGAAGGGAGTGAGGGCAGAACCGGCAAAGAGTTTAGCTTCCTGACAGCCTGGTGGACGAAGCTGTCCTTCAGCCTGTTTGTCCTGGCCTGGAGACTCCACAGTCTCCTCCCTGATGGCAGTAGTCTAAAGAAGCTTTGCATAGGGTGGGAGGGATCAGCTGCTATGCAGAGGGCTTTCTTGGTGAGACGGGTGCTGTAGATGTCCAGGAGGGAGGGGAGAGGGGCACCAACGATCTCTCAGCTGCTTTCACTATGCGCTGGAGGGTTTTCACGCAGGACGCATTGCAGGCTCCAAACCACACAGTGATTGGGGGCTGGTGCTATGCTCTTTTCAGTTTGTGGAGGAAGTAAAGACACTGCTGAGATTTTTTTGACCAGGAGAGATCCTCAGTGATGTGCTCACCTAGGAACTTGGTGAGACTCACCACTGTTGTGTCGTCCGCAAACTTGATGATGAGGTTGGAGCTGTGTCATTGAGTGCAGTCATGGCTCAGCAAGATGAAGAAGAGGGGGCTCAGCACACATCCCTGAGGGGCCCCTCATCCAACAACCGATACGCAAACGATGGGGTCCAGGGAGGGGGGCAGTACAGACTTGATGTGCTTCATGACTAGCCGTTCGAAGCACTTCATGAGGAGTGCTTCATAGTAGGTACGACAGGACGATAGTCATTACAAAACAAACTGTAAACAAAAAAAAACTGTTAACATACTCAGATTTATTTCAATCAATTAACAAAATGCAGTGAAGGAACACAAGATCTTAATCTCATCAGTGTTTGGTGCGAGCCCCTTTCCTTCAAAACTCTTCATGAAACAAGAGAAACACTCGCGAGATCAAGTACAACAATAAAGGTGTAGTGTCTTCAGGAACACGAGCTAAACCACCAGCAAAAGAAACCTCGAGACGGTGTAGACGGTAATTATTCTTTACTGGATGGTGAAAACTTTAAGAAACACACAGAACGTTGTGTCACCGCAAAGCAAAGAAAACATAAAATAAAATGCATACATACGAAATAAACGTTGTAATTTTTAACAAGAGTAACAAAATACAGCACCACACAGTCAGATAAACTGATAAACAAACTTACGGCAGTGCCTTTTAGATGTTTCAGGGTAGATGGCAACAGATAATGATACTCGTTCATGACGATGCTAGCATCATGTCTCTGCAATTGACGCTCCGAGAACCCGAACCGGAAGTACCGCGGCGAAACTGGTACTTGTATTCAGTGACGTATTCAGTGAACGTCTGAATACATCAATTATTAATTATAAATGGAAAAAACTATGAATTACAACAGTACATTACTTTGAAATTCTTTTTAGCTATGAAATGATATTTTTGTGTCATTTAAACACATGTTCAATCAACAATTATAACACAAACAAGTGCCTTAAGGGCAACACAAAAGGGGTTTATTTTCTGTTTTTTTGCTCATTTTAGCTTTTCAAGTTTTGAAAGAAAGGTAACGAAGCCTCGGTCAAACAAACACAGTTACTCACCAATGGAAACAATTTGTTATGTAAACGATGACGACAGTTTGTGGTCTAATTGTTTATTGAAATTGTAATGTTAAAGCAAATTAAATAAAAGAGAGGATCAACAAGCGAATCTGACAATGTTTACATCTGGCTCACCAGTTAACACGGTCATTAGGGGTGTAATGATACACTCTGCTCATGATACGATACATACCTCGATATTATGTCTACAATACGATATAGATCACAATATTTCATATTATTTTTAACCAACTATTGAAACTTTTGTACTATTGTTTATATGACAAAACATTGTTGACAAATTTCAATTTAAAACGTTTTGAGACCTAAGAAGGCTTGGGTCTAGTTTGATTTGTATGACAGCATTTGATACCACCCATTCACTAGGGGGCAGTGTTTGCATTAAATCATATTTTTTTACCCTAAGTGATGGAGAGAGCACATTTTATAGTCTTGTTTAAAATATCAATATAAGATAATTATATTCTAGTAAATATTACAATGAAGTTTTGGAAATGAATAGAATCACAATCACTCCAAGAAGCAAATACACTCCTAACGGTCACGCTGAATCCTGTAACGATGGTGGCCGTGTCAATGCAACTCCTACGCCATTTTCAAGGCCTAATCAGTGACTTTTTTTCAGGCTTTAAATGTGCAAACCTTAGACTATGAGAATTGAAATACATTTAGACATGTGAATGTGACAACTTTGTACATTTTCTTCAGCATCAACTGAAATCGTACTTTCTTTAATAAGATATGATCATGTCCCTGACACAGGCCTGTGCCAAATTAGACCGAGAAGTGCTTAATAAACATACTATATGATTTATTATTATTATTGAGAAGTCTCAGTAAGTCGCTCTAAGTTCATCAAAAAGTACCGTATTTTTCGGCTCATAAGACGCACTTTTTCTTCCCCAAAACTGAGGGGAAAAAGTTGGTGCGTCTTATCGAGCGAATGCAGAGCGCCGCGAATTCCGGTAACGGCCGTATGAGAGGCGTAAGAGCTCCGGAGCTAGGCCGAAGCCGCGGCCATATTTGTTTACCCAGCGCTGCGCGCTGACGTCATCGCCCATCTCTGCCATAGCGCGGTCGTAACGAAAACGGGGGGAAAATACTACATTTCCCACAATGCCTTGGCTACGGTAGCCGCAGCGGTGCTTCCGCATCCGTACTCACGAGCGAAACTGCTTTTGACTCTCACATTTGAGTGATCTCTCACGCTACAAACCCGATTTTTCACGCTAAAATACATTTTAAGATGTGAAATGGGCACAGCTAATAGTTTATTTGCGATCTGTTTCTTGAGCCTGATGATAAGATGATGTTGCACTGGAACAGTGATGGTGATAACGAATGGTGGACTTTAGAATGATGAGTGGGGGCAAAGAAAAACATTACAGCCTTTTTTTTTGTTACTTTTACTGTTTACTGTCTGTTCATGTTACATGTTTGGCTGTTAACTTTTACACAGTTGATATAAAATATTTTACAAAAATGTTTGGTTCAGAATCTTTTTTTTCTAGATCTTCCTCTTTTAAAATTGGGTGCGTCTTATGTGCCGGTGCGTCTTATGAGCCGAAAAATACGGTATGCCTTAGACTAGACACATTCAAAAGGGACATTGATTCATTTTCCAACCCTTATTCCCTTTCGGGCTCATTGGGGTCTGCCAGTGCACATTGGGTGAGAGGCGGGGGAAACCAGAGGAAATCCATGTAAGCACGGGGAGAACATGCAAACTCGAAGCCTCGAAACGACAACCTTCTAACTGGAAGGCATTTAATGACTAAAAGAACAGCCACATCCACTGTTCAACCTACATCTGTTTGGTAAAACTGTTGGATCATACACCTGACGATAATCTTACAGAACCCCTGACTTTGTGCACGTGTATTGACGCAAAATATTGATTTGATGTAAATTTATAAAAGTAAACAAGAATTATTTTCTATTCCATAAAGCTGATGGGCAAATTGTTTTTGTCTCCACAGGAGTCATCCCAAGAGTCTTATAGAAACTCCTGCTGAAAACCAGCACATGGAAATCCCTCCCTGTGAGTGATGCATGTCGTTGTTATATGAGAATTTTTTGCCGTATGCGTGCTTGGTTGACTGGTATGCGCTGGTTCGCAGGCGGGTGGTTCATATCAAACCCGGACTCTCTGTGTTCTGCTGGAGGTGGAAACTTTCCTTATCCGCTTGCTCCACATCATGGATACAAACACTACACAAGTCTATACGGGCACAGGGCTGCCCCCTACCCATCACCTTACCTGCCACGCCACCATCACCGTGGACACAACACAGGTACCACGATTGACCAGGAGATTATTGGAATCTGCAGTTGATGTAAGATCATCGCGTACATAAACGTCTCTAGCTAGAAAAGCCACACTCGAACAGACTTGGTGGTTATTTTCTTTATTTAAATATACAAAGACCATCACATCATAATGAAATGTCGTTACAATATTTTAAAGTTCTGTGTAGTTAGCTTGGAGTTACATAGATCTGTATCATGGGTCACTTTGAGAAAAGCATTTTTTTTTTAAGTTTTAATTAATGTTCCATCAACTCTGTAATGTCCAGATCCCCAGCACTTTTTGATTTCTCAGTGCATGACCCATTTAAAATACCTCTATTTCCCTCTTCAGTGTCTCTCTCTGAGAATCTGAGTCCAGGTGCTGTGCAGATGTTCTCTGGTCACGAGAGCTGGACTGGTGTGTCGCCTCCAGGTCCTGCTGCGATGCTGTCAGTGCAGCCTGGTCCAAGCTCACCTGGGGCTAGCAGGTTGGAAATAAAACTGAGTTTTAAGCCTTGCAGAGTATGAGTGCTTTGAAAGGTGACATCTTTACCCCTCTGATTTGCAGCCAGTATCCATGCTTGTGGACTGTTAGCAGCTGCACAATCTCCTCCAGTCCTCCAGGGAGTGTTGTGGGTGCCACACACAGCCACGAGGAGCCTCCCGATGAACCAATAAGCTCAGAAAGTGCCATAAATCCAGCCAATTACAGTAGGCTCGGCGGGGTGAGCTGGGCCTCAGTCACCACACACTCGTTTTGAATGGTGTTACATTACTGAAGGTTAAAGGAACTATTCATCATGTGAAAGAGAGGCTCCGCGGGGGAGGAACCCCAGAAATGGTGTGTGTATATATATATATATATATTAGGGGTGTAACGGTTCACGGTATGTATTGAACCGTTTCAGTACGGCCTGTTCGGTTCGGGACACTTGCGTACCGTTTCGGTATTCAGTATTTTTATTAAATGATATAAATCTATTATTAGCGCGATATTAAGCGCAGCGGAACAATGTTCCTAGGCGAGTTTCCGCACGGACGCTATTGAGTGACGAGCACGAGTAGGAAAATGGCATGGCAAAAGCGAAAGAGAAGCCAGAGCTTGAAGACCCTCTCACCTCACTACGGTCTCCTGTTTGAGAACACTTTGGCTTCTCTGTTAAAATACATAACGGGGATAGACGAGTGGATAAATTTAAAGTTGTATGCCGACATTGTTCCACGGAGATCGGGCAGGCAACACATCAACATTTTCTACTGCTGGAGATATTGTCACTGCAACCAGATCTGTGCTCTCTTCAGAAAATGTGGATAGGTTAATCTATCCTATCTATCCTAACTAGTTGCAGTATTTAATTTTTTATTAAAAAAATGTGTTCTTTATAAAGAGTGCAATTTATTTAAAATATCACCCAAATGTGTCACTTTTATTTATTTTATGCAAGAATTCTATTGTGTATTGGCAGCTTTTCAAAATAAAGATTTTGTAAGTTCTTATTGTTTTGTACCGAACCGAATAAACCGAACCGAACTCTCCAAGACACTGTACCGAACCGAATACGATTTTAGCGTACCGTTTTATATATATATATTCATTTCTATACCGATGATTACACAAAGTACACAAGGGTACACAAAGCTCACGGTTTGGTACGTACCGCGGTTGTTAGCCACGGTTTTTGGTACGGTTTTGATGGCTCTGCAAATTGTAATTTTTTATTACAATAAAAAATTTTATTACAATAAAAAAATTGATTATAAAATCGTTCTTTATATGAATCGCATGAACAGATAAATAATGTGCATTTTATTAGAATTTACTTTACTAAATCAAACATCTACAAAGATTTTCACTTTAAATTAAAATAAAGAATAATTGGGGGTGGACTTTAGATTTTTCAGCAGCGGGTGCAAGAGAGGGATTAAAGGCAGGCAAAAGTTACGGGCACCTAGGGGTCCAGAAACCAGGAACAGCTCGCTGAAGATGGAGCAGACGAGCGCTTGTGTTTCATGTGTTGCCTTTTGCACAATAACATCTGATAAAATATCGCTGGCACATTTTTGTTTACCGTTATTTTTCTTTCTGCATAGTATTCGTCAGCAAAGCCAGCAAAAATGCAAATGCTGTCTCCTCAGCGCTGACGGTTCCTTCCCTGGCTGAGTGAAACACAAGAAGTCCCGCCCCCCTCTAACTTTAGCACTCGCTGATTGGATATTTAACAAAGGATCTGATTGGATATTTGCTCGTGGACAGTTCATTCCCTTACATCTACCTTTTCCCATCCGTAACTAATAATAATCATATACAGGATGAATGAGGAACAGAAAAAACATGGTGCACAAACGCAGGGATAATAAATAATTGTGGCATCCCTACTGATAATGTAGCCTTTGGTAAAAACTAATCTAAACAGCTTAATTTTCAACATAAATCATTAAATATCGAGGCAGTGGTTTGAAATTTGTTATCAAGGTCATGGTTGTTTAACTTTACTTCTGTTTCCTCCCACCGGAGCCTCTCTTTCATTCTTAAAAGGTGAATAAGGCTAGATATAATGTGTAACTTTTTCACCACTAAGAGTTTTGAAACAAAAATAATGTTTGTATTTAATGGTGTACCAAAGCAGAGGGAGTTGTAGTTTTTGCTCACCCAACATGAATTGTTTTCAATGGTGTGTTTGAGCTAAATGTACCTTTCTGCCTCAACAATGTATCATTTTAGAAAGATCTTGAATAAACCATGAATGTGAATAAAAAGTAATCCACTAATAGCCGGTAACTTGCTAATCTTTTAACTTGTTTGTGTACAATCATTAAACTTTTAACAGCTTTAATCACTGAATCTTACGATTAGGGGGAAAATGTGACTAGTTTTTCCTCAGCCTTGACCTATATGCACTGGTCTCCTATTTGCATAATATGGCAGATTAAATATAATTTAAATTAAAAATTAATCTATGAAACTAAGTTTTTTAATATAAAAAGGAAAGTAAACTAGTACTTGATATTTAGAACTTTTACATTTTCAGCTAATTGTTCAAATTAAAATACATTGTTGTGTTTAAAATATATATATGTTGTATGGAGTTGCTAAATGACAAAATAATCTGATAAATCTTATTATTTTTGTAAAAACAATCATCATAATAAATAACTTGTTCCTGTACATCAGTATGATTTGAGAACAGTGGAAGTATGTATGTATATACAGTGGGGTAAAAAAGTATTTGGTCAGCCACCAGTTGTGCAAGTTCTCCCAGTTAAAAAGATGAGAGAGGCCCGTGATGTTCATCATAGATAGACCTCAACTATGAGAGACAAAAGGAGAAAGAAAAATCCAGAAAATCACATTGTCTGATTTTTTAAGAATTTATTTGGAAAATATGGTGGAAAATAAGTATTTGGTCAGCAACAAACAAACAAGATTTCTGGCTCTCACAGACCTGAAACTTCTTCTGTAAGAGGCTCCTCTGTCCTCCACTCGTTACCTGTATTAATGGAACCTGTTTGAACTCATTACTAGAATAAAAGACACCTGTCCACAACCTCAAACACTCGCACTCTAAACTCCACCAAAGGACGCCCGAAACAAAATGATAGACCTGCACCAGGCTGGGAAGACAGCTTGGTGTGAAAAAATCAACTGTGGGAGCAATATTAGAAAATGGAACACATACAACACCACTAATCTCCCTCGATCTGGGGCTACACACTAGATCTCACCCCATGGGGTCAAAATGATCACATGACGGTGAGCAAAAATCCCAGGACCACACGGGAGTGAATGACCTGCAGAGAGCTGGGACCAAAGTAACAAAGGCTACCATCAGTTACACACTACACCGCCAGGGACCCTGCTTATACCCGTACATGTCAAGGCCCGTCTGAAGATTGCTAGAGAGCATTTGGATGATCCAGAAGACGACTGGGAGAATGTCATATGGTCAGATGAAACCTGCCTGGCTGCTGCCCTTGTTGCTAGCTAGATTTTCTAGATTACACGCAGAAAGCCACGGCGCTGTCCTGTCATTAGGAACCATCAGTTGATCGGGTCTTCTGCTATCAGCTGACTGAATGGCTACGGCATCATTGGGTTCTGTTGCACATTTGCAGTTTAAATAATGTTTCCATGGTATTTACCACAGGAGACTAAATTAAATTGACTGATAAACAAATAAATTTATCTTGTTTTTTTTTTTTTTTTTTTGGAAATGTTCAATATTCTGTTTACGGATGAAATGTTTTATTTATTCTGTTGTGTTTTGCAGCTTTTCATTCGATAAATGAATGTTGTGGTCCACTTTAAACAGCCTTTGCTGCTTGACCTCCCTAAATTCTGACATGGAAGCCTTCATCATGTCTGTCATCATTTTAATGACTTCTCTCATTCATATACAGTGCTCAGCAATGAATACACCCCTTTAAAAAGTATGTCCATCTAAAATAATTCTTTTCAACAAATAGAATGTGGGATAGCGAACATTTTAGTTGCTTTAAACTTTGGAATCCTCCTGTCTGACCGTTTAAAACAATACATTTTATTTATCATTTGGTCTGATTAGATTTTTTATGGATTTTTACAGCACGTCAGAAAATAGAGGCGTTGCGTAATGATCTTTGCACTCCAGAGACTACTAAGTTTTAAGTGCGGTTTCCTGAAGACTACAATTGGAATGTACTCATTTTGAAACATGAATTCATTTGTTAGGAAAATCACTTTTTTGTGTGCGTGAATTAACCAATCTTTTTTTTGCAATCAATGACCCACGGTTTCCCAGAAAATCTCCTCCAATCTTTTAGCGATCCTCTGATCTCTGCATTTTGGTGAAAAGTTCAGAGATGTTTTCTCAACACAGAGCACCAGACTGCTGTGAGTCACGGAGAGCTTAAAACTGCTCCAGCAGAAGAGCTCCTCTAGTTAATCAATTAAAGCACTCTGGCTTTTGGAACTAGACAGTGTTTTGTTTTGGCAGACACGGTGCTTGCGCTCTTATCTGGTCTTTTTACATCGTAGAGCGCATGGAAACCCATAGACATCTCTTTACACTTTTACACACAGAAGCACAAACACATTACAGTTCCATTCGCACAGCTCCGCTCCAACCGCAGGCCTTACTTACCTGCAGTTCTAATATGTCGCATAAAGAGAAAGCAATTATCCCCCCCCCAATCATATTTTCCTGCATTTGAAAATGTTATTTTAATCGTGCTGGTGGAATGGAGCACTTTGTTGTTTTCACATGTGTATAAAATAATGACGGTCAGCGATCCCCTGAATGGGGCATTGGCATGAGTATGGGTTTCTATGGGCATGGCATGCAGTGCTCTCTCATGCACCTCGATTCAAGCAAAGGCTCTGCGCTCGGGTTTGAACTTAGAAAGGCACAGCTTGAGGAAAGAAAAGAGGTTTGGGGATCAGTTTTTCAATGGTATACTTTAATGACTAGTTCTTACGCAGGCCTGTCACAAGAACAGATTTTCTGAGCAATGACGTCTCAGAACAATGTTAATGCTGTTTTCAGACAATTTTCAAATAATGTAATGACATAATAATGCAAGTACTAGACCCTTTCAAAGTAAACAAAAAAAATATATAAATAAACCAATACATTCATTCTTTCCTTTTCCAACCCGCTTATTCCCTATTTTGGGGTCACACATCGTATCAGCAGCAAATGAAATCATTTTATTTTTTCATTTGAAACGTAAACAATAAGCAGCTAAATGATTCATCAAAAATTGTACAGCATAACTGTACTCCTAATGCTCTCGACACAAAGACGAAAAACAAACTGGTTAACTGTGAAATCAAGAGGTTCCACCTAGATACAGAGCAGCAATGTCAAAGTCGTAGTCTTTTCTAGGCTCCTCAAGGGTGGTGCCTTCTCCCAGCGTCCTCCACCATGGCAGACGCATGCTCTGCATCAAGGCATTGTGGGCCTGACGAGCTCGAGTAGCTATAGGACGGGATCGGCTCAGGAAGAGGTTTACATCCTCTGCTCGGGCATCCTTCAGAGATGGAGCATCTAACACGAGACACAAAAGATACATCCTCAAGTCATATGTCCCACAACACTTACCGGTACTCTAATTCAAGATTGAGACGGTTTATCACATGCAGTCGTCACGCAAATGAGACAAACACACGCTCCTTCTAAAGAGTAAAAAAAAAAAAAAAAACCTTTCGCCGCGAAAATGAAATGCTCTTTTTATGGGTCAGTCATCTCGTTTTTGCTGCGCTGCTTGTTTGTTTTGTCGTAGCGCATCATACTGACCTTTATATTACATTTGTGCTTTTTTTATATATGGTCACATGAAGCTTACGTGCAGGTGTCATTTAAACACAAATAGCAATTGTATTAAATTAGATTCTGAACGTGGCACTGATTTTGAGAACAGGTAGGGGGCGACTCATGTAGTTCTTACGGGTGACCAGGTGCCTGCGGGCACCGTGTTGATGACCCCTGCTCTTTATGATCACTACCATGCACTTCCTGCCAGTGTATATGTGACTTTGAAAACACCAAGGAGCCTCCCAACAAATATGATGACTTTGGTTTGAGTGACATAAGGGCCTCTATGCAGCTATACGAAGTTTCATGTTATAACGTATCTCGATCGAAATCATAGACGCCAACGGGAGCTCACACTTCTGAGCAAACAACAGGTGCCAATGGAAAAGTGTTTGGCACTGCAATATCAAATCCGTTCTCGCTAGGAGAACGACCAATGAGAGCTAGCTCTTTTGATGAGGCTTGGTGGCGCTCATCCCACATTTTCACAATGACTTCATAAAGTAAACAGGAAAGAAGTAGAAGAAGACGACTACAGGGAAGAAATCAAAGACCATATCGAAGAAAATCCAGGCTGTCGAGTGGTTTATACTGTTTGTGGCGGATCACAGGAAGCTGGTTTGCAAACGCCATAAAGATTAGGAGATTATTGCCTGTGCTAGTGCATCTGTTCTACTGCCACCTTCAGGCAGGGAGCGTCATTGCATCAATATTTCCTCGATCCAGACGAATAGCACCCTCCTGCAAAGCCATCCTCCGAAATGCATGCAAATTGGTGTGGAGGCCACTTCCGAGAACCAGGTCTCTGCCTCCTCAGTGTCAGAGGGATTGAGAAGACCCCAGAAGTATAAATTGAAGATAGTTTTCAATTCTTCTTATTAAAAGAATTTTATTGAGTTTGGCAGCTGATAGGAACCAAGTGAACTGCATCCAGGGAGGTTGTTGAGGAGAACTGAAGAATGATAGGGAAACCACTGCCTTTACATTCACTCCACACTGACTGCTCAGATCCGCACGAGTGGCCGCTCATTGGTCACATACGTCATTATAGGTGTTTCCTCAACTGTTTCCAAGTTGCTACGAGAAACGCTGTCATGAAAATAGACAAATGACATCCCATAATGCCACGTGCATGTGTTTGTCGTCTTCGTCTATGTTTAGTTCAGATCAAAGTTCTCACTATGTGACCCACTCTAGAGTTTGTTTGGATTCGTAGCGAGACCACTTACTCGAGCAGCTCTCAGACCTGCACCAAAAGTAGGGGTGTAACGGTTCACGGGGATGTATTGAACCGTTTCGGTACGGCCTGTTCGGTTCGGTACACTTGCGTACCGTTTCGGTATTCTGTATTTTTATTAAATGATATAAATCTATTATTAGCGCGATATTAAGCGCAGCGGAACAATGTTCCTAGGCGAGTTTCCGCACGGACGCTATTGAGTGACGCACAGTAGAGCTGCACGCCGGGTAGCTGTGAGAAATGGCAACAGCGAAAGAGAAGCCAGAGCTTGAAGACCCTCCCACCTCACTACGGTCTCCTGTTTGGAACACTTTGGCTTCTCTGTTAAAATACATAACGGGGATAGACGAGTGGATAAATTTAAAGTTGTATGCCGACATTGTTCCACGGAGATCGGGTATGTGGCAGGGAACACATCTAACATTTTCTGCTGGAGATATTGTCACTGCAACCAGATCTGTGCTCTCTTCAGAAAATGTGGATAGGTAATCTATCCTAACTAGTTGCAGTATTTCATTTTTTATTTAAAAAAATGTGTTCTTCTTTATAAAGAGTGCAATTTATTTAAAATATCACCCAAATGTGTCACTTTTATTTATTTTATGCAAGAATTCTATTGTGTATTGGCAGCTTTTCAAAATAAAGATTATGTAAGTTTTTATTTTTTGTACCGAACCGAAAATGAACCGAACCGAGCTCTCCAAGACACTGTACCGAACCGAATACGATTTTAGCGTACCGTTACATCCCTAACCAAAAGACTAAATCTGACAATTTAAAAGGTATTGGCACTTTAGACTCATTTCTTCTTAGAAAGTATGGGGATGAACGAAGCTGAGTTTCAACACGGCGCCGCACAACTAAAATAACTAGCAAACTAGATAAACTAATTTTCCGCCCAAAATCAGCAAGAGGTTGCGTGAATATCCATTTCTACAACTTGTAAATTTGACACTTACCAAATCATTCTGGATCACTTAGAGAATTACATCGACGATTGCTTCGAAAGATTACCAATAGGCTCATACTGAACTCAATCGAGCTGCGACTGGCAAGCTTCGGCTTTAGTTGAAGTTCTACATCGGGAGTTTTCAGCACTCTGCGAGTCAACACCAATCCCTCATAATCTACGTCAAATCCACAACACCCCAGGAATCTCAAAACATCAACATGTCCTCGATCTGAAAGCATGAAGTATGCGGGACAATCTTGTTTTCCTGGGGATCACAGAGCAACCACAAGCTGAACCTACACAGAGCAATCAAAAACTAGCTGAAGTTAAAGGAAGATGAGGTTGGACAAGTCAACATCCACCGCGCTCATCGCCTGGGAGGGAAAAGACAGGACGGCCAGTGACCAATCGTGGCAAAGTTTGCTGAATACAAACAAAAGGAGCTTCTGAAGAGCTGCAGACAAGAATCGAAAGGGGACTTTTCCCACTGAGGAGGCAGTTCCTGGATGAAGAGCGGTCATCAGCGTGGACAAATTATACATGTAGGGTCAACTCTATCGTGACCAGGAACCTACCCCATGGCTCTATTAATCACAGGTGATCAGAATTTAAAAATAATATAACAATTACCGTACACTTCTATGTTTACACGCCGGTCTCTTTCTCACTGAACAAAACCGTACTGCAACCTTAACATGTCGTTACTTAAAGACCAAAACTTTATCAATTATTAACGACACCCCAGGAATCTCAACGTGCATTTTATGGGAGACTGCAAAAGATGTAATGCGAGGTAAAATAATCTCATTTTCATCATTTAAGAAAAGACAGGATATTAGGAAAGAGCAGGAATAAGGAATAAAAATTAAATCTCTAGAAACTGCCTATGCAGACAATCCCCAAGAAAACATCTTGAAAGATTTAAGAAAAACTAAATCAGAACTGAAGATTTTAGGTTTCCTGTCCTACATTTCGTACTACATTCACTTATTTATTTAATGTCTGTGTGTCTCCAGTCATTGCTGATCAGATTGTAGTGCGACGCGTCTGTCCACTCCCCATTCTGATCTCTCATCTGTATTATAAATGACCTCATTGTTTCCCCGTATACTTCATTAACTGTGTGTATGTATATTTATACATGTGTGTAGTTATGTACAAACTGATAAAACTGCACAGCAGGAACTATAACAAACTGATATGGTATGTTCAGGTAGATATTCTTCCCACTCATGAACCTCTCCCCCTCACCTCTCATCCAGTCCCCCCTTTCCTTTTAACACCCTCCTATGCTGATGTAATAATTGTACACTGATCTGTGGGAAAAATAACTTATATATTAATTACATAAATTCACTGCTTCCATACAGAGGAAAAAACACCCCAACAGCCTCATGAATGCTACTGCAGTAGAAGAAAACTCTATGTGCGAATTATGATGGAGATCAAACGAATCTGAACGAGTAAGGTTTTATCAAACTTAACCAAAAATGCTGTCGTGTGCGATACATGCGAGGCGGAACTTGCTTTTCACGGGAGCACAACGTGTATGTTGGAGCACTTAAAGAGCAAGCATCCCGGTGACTCCCCGCATTCAATCACGTGACTGCACAGACTAAACCAATGAGAGCTCAAATAAAATGTTTACTCGTGAAGACGTTTTGATTTTTATTTTGCTTATATGCTGCGTAGATGTCAAATTTACTATAAATATTGTTTAAGAAGTTTAAAAGAATGTAATCACCTAAAGCAAGCTGCTTACAGCAGTGAATATTGTAATAATTTATGAATGTACAGCATTATACAAACTTTAGATGTTTATATTTTATTTGCGTATTCATTAGAATAATTAACATTTAACGTAAAAAGAAGGATCAAACAAAGTAAAAAAATCATTGATATAAAATAAAAAGCTGTATAGATCCATTCACATTATGGGAAAAAAAACTTGTCCCACAATGGGGGAAGTTCATTTTAACAGCTTTAAGAGTCAAAAATACAAATAAAATGAAACACACACCAAAGCATTTCTTTCTCACACCATTCATTATCTTATGCTGATTCTAAACTTATCTTTATTTGTTTCTTACATTTTGAAATGTTGCCAGATTCTCTAAGAATTATTAGATTATCACCCTCCAAATATCTAGTTTCATAACTGTGTATTTCCCTGGGATATTACTTCTGATGAACTAAAACGAGTGCTAAACCAACAATTATTAATGCTGCTCTCAAGATATGTTCACGTTCAACTTTCTATTTGTCTGTAATGCAGCTGATTATTTATTTTTTTCTATTGAATTAGAACAAAACATGTAAACAATGCTTAGAGAGCATTTGTGTGTAATTTGAGAGTAACAGAATCAGAAAACTTAAAGAGAATGACATGTTTAGTCGGCTCAAAGTTCATTTAAACAACTATTTCAAAAGCTGAAGTGATTTTATTTTATTTATTAGTTAGAATATTTGTAACTCATTATTTTAACTAGTTGAAAAAGCAGAATAATCGCTCAAAGGCTACTGATTAATCATTGAAATAATTGATGACTAATTGATTAATCGGTCTATTAATCGATAGATTAATCGATTACCAAAATAATCGTTTGTTGCAGCCCTAGTAATCATACTTCACCGTCAAGTCTTAAAAGACATAAACCCCTCCCCCAGAGCTCGATGAGCACTTACCAAAAATTGTTATTTTTATGCGGGTAGATGGGGATCATAGGCTCTGTGACAGTCTCTGTGTGACAGGAGTAGCTCCATATCTGTTCGTCTCATTCACGAACACGCAAAAGAGGAAAGAAAATAAACCAACAAACGTCTTGTTTTCTTTCTCCAGTAGAAGTTTAAATGGTTTTAGGGATAATAGTTGTTTTGCACCGTGCTCAAGCTGTAACCCACTCGGTTTCAGTTGCCATTGTTGTTTATTGCAACAAAACACAATGTGATCGAAGAAAAAGCAGAGCATAACATATAAACCACAGCGCCATCTAGTGTTTATGGCTCGAAATCACAGGCTGCTTAGGCACGAAGGAATGTGAAATTCCCAGAGATTCTAAATCCGGTTTAAAGCATTTTCACTCAGCATCTTATATGATGTATTTTAGCTTCTGCAGCGTTCCAAATGTCGTGCGGTTTATACTTAGCAGCAGCTCGATGTCCGTGTTGATCTGAGCGAGCAGAGCCTGTCCGTGCTGCTCGTGTGCCCGGTCAGAAGCTCTGTTGATAAGGTGCTGCCGGAGGAGTCTCTGGGCTTTCTGATGGAGCTCTGCACAACCATCTACAGACACCACAGAGGACTGAAATAAACAAAAAAAATGAGAATTAGGATGAAATCCTAAAGTTTTTCAGTGCAAGGCTTATGGAAGACTCACGGGGTGTAGAGATATGTGCTCCTGTATCCACTGCTTGAGATCCGTTCTTCTGCTGTCGCTCAGTCCTTTGGGGGCTTTCAGGGAGGTGTGAATACTGCTCTGTGCTTTACGACGCTTTAAAAAGCGTACAATCTGAAATAGTATCAAGAGTGCTATAAATTAAATTGATATACATGGGAAAAATCCATTGAGTTTAGGATCCACATGAATACTATAGTGCTGTGAAAAGGTTTCATTTGATACATTTGGTTGTAGCAGATCAAAGGGGTGGAAAATAAGCAACAGTGAAGCATGGTGGAGGTTCCTTGAACATTTGTGGAAGCTGCAAGATTGGCCATAAAAATATTCTGCATTCACTGCACTTTGTTTATTGATGAAGGCAACTTAAACAAGGACAACCACATCTCGAAGTGTCATGATGCCCAGGTGGTGCTATTGAGTCTAAATATGTTGGGGAAGACTTCCTCTCTGTAGTGAAATGTTGACGTACGCTTTGTATTTTGTAGGTCTTGATCTGAAAGTCTGAAAATGTTTCAATCTTTCCGTTGAACAAAGTGTGAAATAGCAATAGTCATCTGAATATCAACGACATTACTAAACAATGTTCTGCTAAGAATATGACGAGTGTGCTAGCGTGACTCGTGGGGTGACGCGGTTCCTGTGTGAGACAGCGTATACAAGGGCTGTGTGTGAAGCTTGAAGATCTCTTTCTGAGACAGACAGACAGACAGACAGACAGACAGACAGACAGGGGCCTCGAGGTGATGCATGTTTGTTTACCTTCTAATGACGTACTATAAACCTGTTTCCTTCTGTTCATTAAAATCCTGCCTCTTGAGTCTTGGATGGATAAGTCACCAAATTTAAGGTACAATGGGTCATTTTTGTCACTAGTAAAGAAACGATAACAAAAGCTCACGTTAAAAATATATGAATAGAATAGAAATTCCAGAATGTAACAGTATGCATCACCACAGATCACAGAACAATGCTAAAGTATTCAAAATTGTAATCAACCAAACCATTCCTGCGGTGTCACATGATACAATGGAAGGCTCACAGACAAAGAAGCAACCAGAACAAATCAAATGCTTTTGAACTAAAATGAAATAATAAGAACATATATGAGAGAAAAACATTTTCAACCTCAATCAGCTCCACAGTGTATTTTTTCTGCTCTGATTAGAGGAGTAAACGACCGCAGTCCACAGAAACCATCAGTCAGATTCCACAATCAAGCAGCCCAGGACAAAGAACTGTCTGGAGCTCCGCCCCGTGCTGTTTCACTCACCATGGGAACAGACAGCAAGCCAAGAACTCCATGGTGATCTCACTGCTGCTGGGACCATAGTTACCAGCTATAAGAGACTGAAAGAGTTTTCAGTAAGAGACTGAAATCCTGCCGCTCATGAAAGCCTGCCTACAATAAACATCAGAATGATTTAGTGGAGAACTAGGTGAAAGCGTCACGGTCCAGCGTTTTGCCATCGACTCAACTTGTTTGGAAAGTTGATCTTTGAGCTATATGATTTCTTCTTTATTTCTTAAGCTCCTTTACATTGTACGTAATCATATTAGAATGTCACTCAACCTTGACCTTAACATCTTCTTCTGTGCCCTGAAGCATATATACTGGGGCGTTCCGTGATAGAAAGATTGCAGTTAAAAAGTATCAGAATCCTCTGTGTGTAGGAACCTACTTCTCATAAGAACACGACTGACACACAAGAGTTGGATCTTCATGGTACAAATATGGGACCCGTGAAACTCTGTGGTCTTCTCACTGTGAATCATCAAAATAGAAGCATCTTCTTTACTCTGGTGTCTCAGGACTGTGTCTCTCTCCGCAAGATGAAGGCTAGTTTTGAACACAAAAACACCACTACAACCATCAAACAAGGTGTCGCTAACATTGTACACAGGACAACAGCAGCAGCACATCAAACCTACAAAGATCAGAGCGGTCCAACGCCGTCTTGTCCTGACACAACTGATGTAAACTGGCTCGTGGGAACCACAACTAATAAATATTGACAAACATTCAATGCTCCAATCCAGAGGAGGAAACACCACACCCGATGTTTTACTCCCCTGGAGAAAACAAAAGTGTCAAACTCAGCAAAGCATTTACTCTCCCATGTGATGGCTTTTGAGCGGGACAAAAAAAAAAACATAGCTGGAAACCTCTCACCCAATCAGTTTTACCATAGAAAACCTGTAGGGGGAGCTGAAGGTTTGAGTTGCTGTACATCAATGCTAGAGTGGAGCTGAGACATAGATCACAATTTTCAAGGTGACTGAACAGAAAAGTGGCAATTAATTAAATCCACAGATTCCTTAACCTACCTACCACCTCACCTTCAAGAGACAGAAAACAAAGCCACAGAGTTTGAGATTTTACTGTACAGCTGGTGGACATGGGGAACATTTTAATACTCCAGATTTATCTAAAATCCTATAAACAATTCCCTTTGAGTGAAACTGATTTGTTTCCCTTAATTTTAAAAGTTACTTATTTTGGTCAACAGTCAATCACGAGTCTTCCAGTGATTCTGAATCAATGTCCAAGACATTGAGTCGACTCATTTGAATCATTTATACGTATAAATAAGTCCCCAATAGCGATTCCTCGCTACACAGTTCAGTGCATTAAAGAATCATCTAAACTTATGATGTCAATCCTTTAGTGAATTGGAGAGATTCCGCAAAGAGAAGAGTCTAAAGTGTTTTGTTTGCAATAACCAAAGAATGAGCTAGAACGGCAGACATTGCTTTTCCAACTGTCCTGTGTGTTGATGTAGAGCCCCGTAAGGTATTGTTAACCACATGGACTCGTCCTGGGGGTATTTCTGATTGGACTCAAATCCCGGGCCGATCATCCATCCCGTCACTTGATCGATGTACAGGGCAACCAGTCAGATGACAACTGAATTTTGACCTTTACGTCACTGCTCATGCGTAAACAATGACGCTAAGTGCTCAGCTAATCAGCGAATTACGTCCGATTTTTAGCCCATGCTTGAGTTTATGGTCACCAAAATGTACCCCAACATGAGGAAATGTGCTATCTCCTTGACTGCATTATTCGGCTGCACTTATTTATTTTCCTACATGAAAATCATTCATTCCAAATACCGTTCCACAATGACTGGAAGTGTGCTTGAGGCTGGCTGTCAGCAGCCACTGTCCGGACTATGCTGGACAGTGCAATTCATCAAATTAAACTCAGGTTATTACAAAAAATGTAAATAGTTCATTATTATTTGTGTTTAGTCAATTCTCAATAAAATTGAAAATAATTGTTTGTTGATTGATGTTTTACATTTTAGCAGCAGGTAGATCACTTTGTCATTTTAAAAGTAGCTCGCAAGCTGAAAAAGTGTGAGCACCCCTGTTGTCCACCATTGACACGTTTTTAAAGCAACGCTCTGTGTGTATGCTTTTGCTGAATTCAGGCGAACAGGTGAATGTCGGTCAGTAGGGGAAGTGGTGAAAGCACGTCTGTGGGAGAGACCGGGGTAAACAATATAAGGTGATTCTAACAAGTTTTGTTGCAATAAATGTTGCATTTTGAAAGTTAACTACGCCGCAGCGCTCAAATAATTCTGCGTCCCTTTAAACCCAGCAGCCAGTGAAAGTTGATATTTAGCCATTAACAGGGAGTTTTTATAGCTCAGCCATACAATGTCTGAATGGTCCCCAACTATGTGAACAGTTCGTGTATGAAGACATGTTCAATGTAATCCTATGGTTACAGCGCCACGCGGTGGCCACAGGAAATACCACATTTAACATTGTTGTGGTACTTCTTTTTACCAATTTTCACATAAGGCAAAAATATTGGCCTAACCCAGTGTTTCTCAAACTATGGAGCGCAGACGTAACTAGTGGGGTGCAGAGGGATTGCAGCTGTGAAGTTAATTCTAAATCTATAATCAATTAATTCATTATAACATATTTTTTTCCTTCTAAATTCACCACACTGCAAATTAAATCAACCAACTCTCCCCTCTCACATTTGATGTTGGAATATATTGCAGTGAAACAAAACAAACTGAAATAACCGCCTTATCAGTGATTACATCTACAAAATGGACAAATATCTTGACCCTAAGAAGTCCCTGCACACACCGGTGCGTGTGGCCATTAAGGCATCTGTTTTGAAATCACTTATTATTTAATTTTGAGATTACAAGAGGTATGACACATAATTTGCAGGTATTCATATCTAAATTAGATAAAATGCGCAATCTGAAATGTGATCTGCTTCAGTTTCATTTTAGACCACAAGTCTGTGCCAGGAGACTTGTCATAAGGGCTAATTTTGGGTGATAAGGGTGATGTTCGTATCTCAAAGCAGGTTTTACATATAAAATGCAGAATCCTTGCAACGGCTCTCAGAAACAACAGTATAAGTAGATGAAAAAAATGAGAACCACGTTTTAACCGTTATTTCTTTTACGATACCTTGACTCACATTACTGGTAATATATAAATAATGTTTCGCTCGATTTAAAGTGTTTTAACCTGTTAACTCCTAAGGCCTATTTCCGAAAAATCCTACACCTTCACTTTTTAAGGCATTTCTCAGCTTTTACAAGGTCTAAACTGCAAATCTTGGTATCAAAATGAAGATAGGTTCTTGGGGGGTGGTGTGGATGAGTTAATTTGACAGTCAAGAACACTGGGTAAGAGTAAGTGATGTTGGAATGGCCAAAAAATGAACTCCGCCCCCCCAAAAAAACTATATTTCCTCTAATATCTCCTTATTTTACTTCTAACGAAGCAAATAAACACAATCAATTGTAACCACTACATGTCAAGGACATCTGTAGCAAGTTTGGTGTTCATACTACAAGAAACTAATATTCTGTAAAGGTTTTGATTGAACAAAGTTCAGGCGTAATCCATGTTGGCACAGTTTGGCACAACTTGGCACAATAATTGAAATATGGAAAATCTTGTCCAAAGCTTCCGCTGCGTTCATGGTATTCTTTTCTTGCTTACGGGACATGATTTCAACAAAAAAACTCCTAAAGAAACGCTGTAAAAGGGGGGTGGAAGCCCCTTTACGCTGTCTCTGTGCGCTATGCGTAAGCTCCTATTCATACCGCTTCCAACCTTGGAACTTCTGCGTGTGCCCGTGCCCACCCACCCCTCGACCGTCTGTCCAATTCGGGAGCTCTATATGTCGTTGGAAAGTTTAGAATCTGTAGAATCCAATGATATCCACCGGATCCCCGACGAATCACAGGACACGGAGCATGGAGAGGACTGGTTTTACGCACGGGGAATGTTTCCATATTTGGTGATGTTATTGCGAGCACAGAGCTACAGAAAAAAAGCCAAAATGGAGTTTCCGCGAAGCTATCGACCGGACATAACAACAAACGGACTTTTATCGCTATGGAAAAAACTTTTGTTGAAAAAACGGCAAAGGTAAGACAAGATTTACACGCTTGATTTGTTTTTGCTGGTGTTTTTTGTGGACACTTTTGCTCCCTGCTCTGAAATACATTGCGCCATGCAAATGAGTTGCATATCACTGGATTCTGCTGGTTGTTAGCCGTGTTTTTGGTGTTGGCGTTATATTGTGGACACCTATTACACATAAACAAAAACTTGGTCATGAATTATACTCCGGACATGTTGGTGGTTATGTGCATGGCGTTCGAGCTGTCGTTGGCGGATGTGAAATTGAAATGGACACGTTTCTAGAGGAGTTTCCGCTGAACACAACAGTATTTAATATGTGTGGGTCACTCTCAGGGTTAGTGAGCTATGAGCGAAAATGTAATGCACAAGGGGGCAAGTCCCCGGTACCGGGGACTCTCGGGCTTAAGAGGTTAAAGCGTATCAGCCCCTTAAAGCGTACCTTCTGTAATGGGGGAATGGAGTGCCAGGACCTGGAAGCAGAGCACGACATCAGACTTAACAGGGAGATAATAGAGCAGAACTGTTGGTGTTTTTCGTAACTCAAATTTTTTTTTCGCATCTCGAAGCAAAAGATTTCTGGCGAGACCTTTCGCATCTCGAACATTTTGTAACTCAAAGCATTCGTATCTCGGGGTAACACTGTATAAGGTTCAGGAGAGAATGTGATACATTTTTCACATTGTTTAGACCTTGTCTTTGCTGTTTGGGGGATTTATGAATTTTTATTTTTTCTCAACACGTTAGATTTTTGTGATAAAACAGAAAAACTGTTTGCTGTCAGTTTTTGAGATTTGTGCAGTTAAGAAAAAGTGCAAAAATTTTCTTTTTGTACAATTTCAGGGTTGTTGTGGAATAATGGAATTATCATGTAATGTAATGCAAAAACATTTGTAAACAAAAAAGAAGCTTGGGTTGGACAAAAAAAACAACAAAAAGATATATTATTTTGAATATTAGAAATGATCGATAATTAGAGCATATTGTAAAGTAGTAAAAAACGCACAAAAAAGCACCGGACTTCTATGGGGTAAGATATTAAAAATAAATAAAATATTGTAAAAATCAGGCTTGGTCACCATTCTGCCAGGGCGATAAAAGCAGGTGGGGCTTGTGTATGCTCCTTTGTCCCCCCCCCCCCTTTGTCCAAAGTGGGGAATGATAAAAAAGGTTTGGAAACACTGGCCTAACCAGTGACAGAAACAAGAATTGCCCTCATTTCAAGTGGACATGACAATTTACAATATGGTTTTCATGTAGTAATTTGCCTGTAATGTCCAGTAATCGAAACATTTCTCTCTTAAATAGCTAATTATTAGCTGTATTGCATCGGACAACAAAAAGGTGACAGCCGGGTGCTCGAGCCCTTTGATTGCTGCTTGCAGTCGTAATTTGAATTGTAATTTAAACATTGGGATGAAGCTAAAATGACATTGATGGACAGCTTATTCCTCTGTGTGTGAGCAAGCCTTCAGCTGGGGTTCCTCGGAGTCAGTGGGTTTTCCGTTGAGACGTACATGAGACGGAGAGAGACTCATCAAGCTGTGGAATGTGTGATCGCTCTGCACTTACAGCTCTCTGCAGTGTGACCGCAGCTCTGTATCTTCGGAGTGTGTGTTTGTGCAGCTGAAAGTGACGTCTGACTCTGTGTCCTCTCCAGACTCTCTGAATCACCAGCGCTGCCTTGTTCTCCAGCTCTCCTAGGTATCGCTGGACCTGAGCTAACACAGTGATGCATGCACAACATTTAAACGTAATTCCGTCAATTTAATCCGTAAATACATTTCACTACACTAAAAACATAATTTAGCTTGATGAACAAGCATCTTTTACAACACTACATTTACTTTGGACCGTGCGGCGCTGGCTCGACTCCTGACCCCTTCCCTCCCCACTCCCTCCGTCCACAGCCTCATTTCCTGTCCAGCTCCACTGTCTTTATTTTATCAAATAAAGGCATTGGCCAAAGAAAAAGCATCTAAAATTAGTTTCTTGTGTCAGCTCGCAAACTAAAGCCATTCATCTTGGACCATTTATTCGGGTGACGGGAATTAACAGACCTCGAGAAATCATTTCATGGGAATGTTCGCCACGTTCTAAAGCAAGAGAAAGGGCTGAACACACTTATGCTAATTAATGGTGGTTTTTCTCCTGAAAAGATAGCAATATTTAAAACCTATTTGCCTAATTACGCCTTGGTCTATCTGAACACTGGATTTGATTGTTGATTATTTGGTAAAACCACACAAGTCGCTCCGGTTTGATATGTTCTCTCCTAATATCCATACGCCACTTTAGTAACCCATAGTAACTTCCGTTATTAGCAAGACGGCAGCAGTACACCTTTCCAGATTGCCCAAACTAAGATTATTTTAGCTTTTTCATCGATCCAAATGCTAATTGTTTTATACAAAAGCTTGACTTGTGGAGCACTTCTGCTGTCTCTAAAGCTGCACCGAGAGACACAAAACGTTGTCAGCCACAATGGATCTTTGCACATCTGAATCATCCAAGAGGTACGCTCTGCATCTGGACACGAAGAGCTCAACAAACAGAGAACAAACCTCCTCCAGCTCAAATAATAATCAGTCCAGATATTATTAATAACTTTATTATGTAAACGGTATAATCATTCTCAGCCGTGGTTTCTGCTGCACATAGCTTTTGCATATAATACAGCAGATATCATGGCAAAGAGTTTTGACCTAGGACATGAAATCTAATGACAATCTGGTGGTGTTTGTAACTTACGAATGACAAAACGATGTAAATTTGTGGTTACCATTTGTCTCTCTTGGTTAGGCTGTTGACTATCATTCCCCACAAAACAAATCTTGAAATCTTAAATTGTTCTCAAAAGTGTCGGGTACCAGCCGGTAGAATCTCCATCAGATGCAGCTGGTGTTGGCGGAACTGTCTCATGGCTCGCTGTCTTCTCAGACACACTTGATGTCGTAATTCCTCTTCCACTCGCTGTCTCTCGGTGTGTTCCTGCTGCTCTTTACGCTTATGCCTAATAGAACAGAAATAATCAATAGTGCACTCATTTGCTTACAAAGGCATGATTGGCCTTTATTTTCTGACCTGAAGCTCCGCTGTAGTGTGCTGATGGCTCGGGGGAGTTTCTTCAATCTCTTTCTGGTCTGATGCGCTCTCCACGCAGCCTGGATCACACACGCTGCTCTCACAAAGTCCTCAGATGGCTTCTTTATGGCATGTGGAGAGACAGTATAGTTCTGCAGAGATCAAACATTGTGATTTTTATTCAAGCAACATTGATTTCAACGGCACTATAAAACAACATGTTGACCAAAGGGCTATAAACACATCTCCCGGTTCAAGAAAGCATGTGTACATTTCTAGAGAACGTATCTGAGGAGATCTGGGTGAAAGTGTTGTCAATATTTTGTTATGATTATTTAAACACAATAAAATATACATCATATAAAAAGATGTATCCTCTCTAACAAACATTTAGGCCTCACACTTGCTTCCTGGCTTCGAAC
Organism: Danionella cerebrum; assembly: GCA_007224835.1. NCBI lineage: Eukaryota > Metazoa > Chordata > Actinopteri > Cypriniformes > Danionidae > Danionella > Danionella cerebrum. Next base: position 3,259 of record SRMA01024863.1, on the reverse strand, counting down.
CAGGTCAGTATGACCTTGAAGAGGGCCAAAGGAACTTGGAAGACCTGCATTTTTGGCAAGTTGTAATGGGAACTTTGATGACTTTTTAATAAACGCTGCATTTCTGAAATTTAAATTTAAGCACATTGTGTGTGTGTGTGCGTGTGTGTGTGTGTGTGTGTGTGTTCCGGTATTCCGGAGATCTCGTGGGTTTGATGAAACCCACTTTCTTCACATTAAATAGAGCCATAAGTTTAATATTGCAGCCCTTCTCCGTCGTTCTGGATGTCATGTGGCACTGAAGACCTGCTGCACTAGGCTTTCGTCCAAATGATTGTTTTTTTTTGCATCAAAACCCTGCAGTACCTGATTTTCTTAGACATATTACTTTTGGAAGCATATTTCCATTACCACAAGGATGATATTCAGATGTTTTGTACATTTGAGCCCTTCCTCTCCCCCCTGCACTAGCTGAGCTCAACACTTGGTTTGCGTCAAACGTTTCACAACTCGACAGTTACTAGGATAGCAATATTTTGGGTATTTTCACAACTGGAACATTTCCTTGTGTATTAATGTGAATGTGCAGGAATGAATGAGAATGAGTAGAAGCAAAGTGTGTTTGTTAAGCTGAACTTATAACAGGTGATATTTGTATAATGAATTTTGGGAGGAGGTGCCAGGATCTGACACAGCTGCTGTCGATTATGTCATCGAACTCCTGCACATACAAGCTTCCCCTCCTCCCATCCCAATGGGCAGGAAACCCATTTCCTATCTGTGTTCGGACTGCCTCGAACTCATGCTCCACGTCTAGGCAGGTCAGGGTCCATCAGCATTAAATCGGAACCAGGAGGTTTTTGCTACGAGCGTTCTTTTTTTTTTTTTTTGCAGCTTTGTGATGTGTCACCAAACTGAAAAGCTGTTGACCAGTTTTGTTGTCACACAGAAGTACAGAACGGATTAAATATACTTATTTTATAGAAATTGTTAGATAGTTAAAGGATACAAAGCACATGACCATTTACAATCATTTAAAAACTGCTGATTTGTTTTTGGAAACAGAATTTTTTAAAGGAGATTAATACTTTTAATCGTAAGCACTTATAATATTTAGGTTTTAATACATTTCGTCATACTATTTATTCAATAATGAACCCAAACAATGATAACAAATCACCATATAAAGATGAGTTTCTGAGAAACACTCAAAGTTCACTTTTGCATTACATTAATTCATGTAAAATCACACGGAGCACAGATTACAAACATGGCTACTCGAGATACAGGTTTTGGTTAGCATTGGTGACTTGAAGATGACTTTATATGAATTCATTTCAGTCTATTGTAAACGTAATGTAAATATCTATCTGGAAAATAAATTCCCAAAACTCCAGAGATAAAAGTTCCCAGTGAAATTTACTGGAAAATGTCCACCCTTTGCAACCGTAACAGTTACAAAAGATACAACCGTAGTTTTCTCCAACGGTTTTGATTTTAGACTCTGAAGAAATGTCTAGCATCAAGAAACTTACATGGAACTTTCCTTTCATCTTTTTTACAGAATTTGTGTCCACTAGAGCATTTGTATTGTATTCTGTGTCTTTGTGTGATCGTGAACCTAGCAATGAATCACATTTGTCACCTTCAGCTCTTTGCAAAAGTAGTCTGACTGCAGCTGATCCTGGAGCTGGTCCAGTGTGGAGTCAAAGCCTTTACCGCGCCAATCCTTCTCAGCCAAATGTGCCAAACCTGCAGAACGAGTAGTCAAACTTTTGCTCTTGCCGTGCTGATAAAGAAACACCGACACTACCTCTGTATCGTCTGCGAACGAGCTCACGGGACGAACTGCTTTGGTCCAGAATCAGAGCCAGAGTCTTTACAGCCGTTCTTCCAATCACAGGGTTCGAGCTACTTGACATTTTATACACAAGATCATCCATGATGTCGGTCAGAGCACGGTTTCCCATCTCAGCCAGGGCAGCACTGGTCAAGAACAGAGAGTAGCTGTGAGAGCTCGGATATAGACATGAATGTGTAGAAATGACCTGGTGGCCTCCTGTTGAACCTGTTTGTCCTGAAGATATTGTACCACATGGTGAGCGTAGCACTGGCGATGTCATCATCCTCACAGATCTGAGCGCTCTCGTAATGTTTAGATCTCAGCACTGAAAAGAGAAACTTTGTGCTTAACATCACTGATACATAAAGTATCGTAAGCTGCCATTGTGAGAATGAAAGAGAGGCTCCGCTGGTCACAATCCCACAGACTGTTTAGTCCAAGGCTACAATCAGCTGTGACGCTTTGACTATGCTCAGGCTTTTGTAACTGTACGACACTGAGCAGCTGTAAACCGACAGCCCTTACCGTGACCAATGAGATGCTTGTGCTCCCGCAGCACCCGTGTGATACCATCAAAGACTTTCCCAAACAAGCCAATCATTTGCTTTTGTGCTTTGTCCTGTTAAAAGAAATGGAAATAGTCGCTAGTTACTGTGGGCAGCTTCACTTATGCAAGAGGCGTTCTTTACTGTATAGGAATTTAAAAAAAAAAAAGGAGTAAAATGTTGTGACAGGTGCCCATTCCATTCATTGCTGTCCTGGCTAAAATGACACACACCTGGACCCCGCAATCAACCGCCACCTAGCCTCAGCTGCCGGCAATCAGCGGGACCAGATAAGAGAGAGAAGAGACCCAAGCCTGCCTGCCTCTCTCTCTCTCTCTCTCCCTCTCTCCCTCCCTCCCTCCCTCTCCCTCTCTCCCTCCCTCCCTCTCTCCCTCTCCCTCTCCCTCTCCCTCTCCCTCTCCCTCTCCCTCTCCCTCTCCCTCTCTCTCTCTCTCTCTCTCTCACTTCATTGTGAATAAAACCACCATCCGGGCACTTTATTGCACAACTTCTTGTCGTGTGATTATTCACCTCGCTACAACGTGTAACTTGAAGGCTAAAGTCAAAACTATTTTTTACATGATGCCAATCTCAAAACGATTAACATGACATTAACACACACAAAGGTTTGGGGTCAAAGAACAATTGTTTTGTTAATGAAGAGAACTTTACACTAATCTGAGACACACCGTACACAGTGTTAATGTGCTAAGGGACTATTCTGGATGTAAATGTGGTTTACACAGATGTATAGAGGTCCATTTCTTGCAGCTATCACTTTAACGTCTAATGGAACAATGCGTTTCTTACTGTGGCAGAAGCTAAGAGAAAGTAAGAGGACACTCTGAGATGCTGACCTTCAGGGTAGAGCGGCAAAGAAAAAAAGCTGTAT
>SRMA01024862.1:0-49054 GCA_007224835.1 Danionella cerebrum | reverse complement strand
TCAGAGAGTTACGTCAACCAACCAGAGTTATGTCAACCCATCAGAGAGTTACGTCAACAAACCAGAGAGTTATGTCAACCAACCAGAGAGTTATGTCAACCCATCAGAGTTACGTCAACCAACCAGAGAGTTATGTCAACCAACCAGAGAGTTATGTCAACCAACCAGAGAGTTATGTCAACCAATCAGAGAGTTATGTCAACCAACTTAATTTGTTCAGAGTTCCACCATTTCTATCAATTACTTCTACCCCTATCCCTACGCCCTTCCACCACTCTAACCCCTATCCACATCCACTACTCCTACATCTTAACACTTCTTACACTACTCCTACCCCTCACCCTTTCCACTTCTCCTACCCTTTAGCCCTTACACTAGTCCTACTCCTTAACCTTTCCACTACTCCTACCCTTTAGCCCTTGCACTACTGCTACCCCTTAGTCCTTCCACTAGTCCTAACCCTCATTTGACATGAATAAACTAAAGTTAGGTTGCATAATTAAAACAAAAAATCCAAGTATTCTTTTGGAAAAGATCAATGAGTAAATTAATTTAACAGCTAATTACATGTTTTACCCTCAGTTGTGTTCGTAAACATTTCTGTTGTAGAAATCTTTTTTATTTACTTGATTATATATATTTTATGTATTTATATATTCAATAATTTACATATAGATTTGATTCAACTTTTACTTATGCATTTTATTCTTTAGAAAGATATAGCATTGTAATTGTATTTTTTTTTCTTAATCCAAATTTTTTTTTTTATTTTAAAAACATTTCGTATGTTGAATAGTACTATATTGTACTCCAGCTTTATGATGTTTGTTCATAATTCAAAGTTTTTGTTTATCTGATCATTTGAAATCCCTCTCTTTCAGGCTGTTCAACAGAGGGAAGATGGAGGTTCGGTGTGTTTGCTGCTTTTTACTCATTTATCTTCTGAAGTCTTCTTCTGCTCACAGTGATTTCTTTACATCCATTGGTATGCAGTCTTGTTATTCATGTCTGTATGTAAGTTACTTTGGGAAAGTTTGAATGGAATCATAAATGGAGAATCCAAAGGGCGTTTGATCTTTGCGGACAAAACAATTAAAAACATTTGAAAGTTTCAAAGCTTCAGCTGGCATTCTCTCAGTATTGTTCAACTGAAAGTTGTCTTTATCCACATTCATTGGACTAGAAACACAAATGTAGCATTATTTTAACCCTTGTAGGGTCTTCGTTTTTGAGTTACACAGGGGGTCCTGCTGGGTCTGGTGGACCCATGGCATTTTTAGGTCCTTAATTCAACATATTGAGTTCTCTTTTCTTTTTTTTATACTCAACAGATGTTCATCACATTTTTAAGTAATATAAACAACACTTTTTACATTTTTTTTCCTTCACCTGTGTCAAATCAGATGATTATGAATAGAAGTCCTACTCGTTTTTGTTTGTTTTTTTATTAAAATGTAAAAACGTAAGGAAATGCATCATAAAACAGCAATAATTCCTCATTGTCTTGATGATTGTCTTGATGGGGTATGTCATAAAAAGGTCAAAAGAAGATCTGATGTCGTGTGCATGAGTGACTCCCAAACGTGTAGGTCCTGGTATCATCCAAATCACATTGGCAGCCAGGCGGGGGGCTTCGTTTTTGAGCAGGACGACCATTCAATTCTGCCATATTTTGACATCCATATGTCCTTTATAAGCTGCTGACAGTCTGATCCTATGCCGGGCTGCTCAGTGGCTGATCTTGTAAATTCTTGCTGGCGGCCTGGTCCTAAAGTTCTTTTTCATTTTGAAGCAGGCTGATAGGCTTGTCCTGGCCGCAGCTGTTCAGAGGCTTGCCCTCGCTGTTCATATCGTCCAGACTGACGAAGGTCTGGTCCTGAGTCTCTTTTACTTTTCTGACCTGGCTGATCTTCATCCACTTCTTCAAACTTAGTGTCAGAATTTTCAGAAAGATGTTCCAAACATCTTCCTCTGCTTCATCTTCAAATCCCTCTGTCTCTTCCAGTATCATTTACATTCATGTATTTAGCAGACACTTTTATCCAAAGCGACTTACATTGGGAGTAAACATCAAGCAGTTTGGTACAAAGTGGATTGATCAGAAGACATACACATAGAACACTTTCAAGCTAGTACAGAAAATGAATTCAAATCAGTGCTTCAGAGGGTTTTTTTATTTTTTATTTTTATTTTTTTTAAGTTAGTAAGTGCTCTCGAAAGAGTAGAGTTTTTAGCTGCTTTTTGAAGGTGTAAAGAGATTCAGGGACGGCAATGGAATTCCACCAGCCAGGAACTATGAAGGAGAAGGTCCTGGTGAGAGATTTTTTGCTGCTCTGAGATGGGACCAACAGACGCTGTTCATTTTCTGAACGGAGGCGTCTGGAGGGGACGTAGAGCTGGAGGAGATTGTGAAGGTATGAAGGAGCGGAGCCTGTGACTGTCTTGTATGTCAGCATCAAAGATTTGAACTCAGTTGTACTGCAGTATCAGTTGTACTGCAGTCTGAACTGAGAATCGCTTTGCCATCTTGTGTAGTATGGAACCTCTCCAAGCTTCATTCTCGCAGGGCAGAGAGTGAAACGTGTGGGAATGTGGGTGCAAATATTGTTGGGTGCTCCAAATTTACAACATTGTTGCAACCTTGTGTGGGAACCGTATTAATTTCTCCCTTCAACACACATATATACACACACACACACACACACACACACACACGCACGCACACACGCAGGCACACACCCACGCACATGTAGGGAAATTGAAAGTACACAGGACCTAAGATTTCAACACTTTAACTAGCCCTGGGTCCAGTGGACCCGAAGACCCTGTATGTAATACAAATGTGAAGGAGGGGGATGCCTGGGGGGGGGTCAATGATTTTTTTTCTGATTATTGTCCCTCACAGAAAATGAGCCAAGGCCAATGAATCTCAGTTTGAAAAAATATTTTTTTGTATAGTTTTTTTGATGATGAAAATTGAAAACGGGTCCCACAGACCCGAAGACCTTACAAGGGTTAAAAGAGACACTTTCAGACTCCCCCATTTCCATCTGGTTTTACTTCATACTAAATGAAAACTGATGTTGTTTTTTCAGGTCACATGACAGATCTGTTATTCACAGAAAAAGACCTGGTGACATCATTGAAAGACTATATCAGAGCAGAGGAGAGCAAATTGGAGCAGGTCAAAAGGTGCATATGTATCTCTTACCCGAGAGTATTAAACTTATGGTAATATCTCACCACTAGAGGCTGCACTTAAACATGGTTCATTGTTTATGTGACCATCAAGACCATCCAACTGTGCCCATGTTGGCAGCCAATAGTTGACTATGGATGCTACATATTTACATCACATGACCTTGATGGTTGGAATCATTTTAGAATGTACAGTCTGTAAGTTGTTTCTTGACACCAATAAGCGTAATCATTTATTTCAAATGTTTTGGAATGTTTATGTTAAAATATTCAACCATAATCTTATTTTGACACATTTTTTGGGAAAACACCAAGTGCAAATGTATTACACTTTTATTGATATCATAGATTAACTTATAGAAGTCTTTTTAAAAAATTGATCTGTTTAACCCCAGACCTGATCAAACTACTAAATGTTAGAACAGGGGTGTCAAACTCATTTTACCGAGGGCCACATTAGCATAATGGCTATCCTCAAAGGGCCAGATGTAACTTATAAATGCAAAACAATGTAATCAAATGTAATGTAAAATAAATGTAACTACTTCTTAATGTTAAATAACTCATTATTTATATCTTATTCAAGTGACAATTCAGTTACATAGAAACAATTGTGAGCTTGTTCTAATATAAATCCTTTTGTTTTTTGTCAGCTTATGAAAACCCACATAACTCCATTAATGAAGGATCAAACTGTCCAAGTGAATAAAGAAAAACAGTATTTTTGTAATTTGTTTAGCGACAAAAAAAACGCTCACAGACTGAAGACGATTCATATCAATCATCATCATCTTTTATCATCAGGCTCAAGAAACAGATCACAGATAAACTATTAGCTCCGCCCATTTCACATCTTGAAATTAATTTTAGCGTGAGAAATTGGAGGTGTGGCTGGAGAGATCACTCAAATACGAATGTTTTATGTTCAATGTGTGAGAAACGGCAGCTCTGCAGTTTCACTCGTGAGTTTGGATGCGGAAGCTGCAGCTACCGCATTAGGCATTGTGGTAAATGTAGTTTTTTTTTGTTTTCATTTTTTTTTCACTCAAAACTTTTAAGCTCTCATGGGCCACATTAGATTACATGGCGGGCCACATCTGGCCCGTGGGCCTTGAGTTTGACACATGTGTGTTAGAAGAATCTAGGATTTGGATTAATACCAGGTTTGAAAATTATATTACAACATTTTTGTCAATCTTTTAATCTTAAGGGTCTGCTTTGTACTAAAAAAAAGGTAACTCTGCATTAACTCCAATGTTATTAATAATCATTTATGCATGTATAAATACAGTCCAAAATTGTATTTATATTGTTCTAATAATAATATTAAAAAATATTCATTATCCTAGTGTCTGGTTAATTTTGGTTGACGTTAAGTTTCACGCTCTTTAAGTAAAGTTGCTGAAAGACATTTTCTCTCTCTCTCTCCGCCCTTTTCCCTTCCTCCTTTCCCTCAATATCATAATATCTAATGTTTAAGCCAAATAAAGCTGCATTTTCTGTTACATCATCTAAACTTTGCTTTCGAAGTCTCCTTATTCGGTTTTGAATTGATAGTCAATAACAATGGAAAACAAGTCATTTTGTGTGTGCTTTTTCTGAAATCACTGGCATTTTAAAGAATCAAATCATGGATTTTTTGATCTATGTTGATAAAATAAATTTTTTTGCCCAAATCTGCTAAACTCAAAGCGCATTTTCATCATAAACATATCAGACAAACATTTTATGCACAGGAGCTAATAAAAGACAGTCACAGCAATCAATATCAAGTATTTGCATTTGTTTTTCTGTGTCTTTAAGCTGCCTATGCTCTGACTCTGTGATTATGATGTTAGGTGGGCAGAGAAGCTGGATAGAATAACCACCACAGCCATCCAGGACCCTGAGGGTTTTTTGGGTCACCCTGTCAATGCCTTTAAACTCATGAAGAGACTAAACACTGAGTGGGGGGAGGTCGAAGATCTGGTGCTAAAGGACATGTCTGATGGTATGTGTTTTTAATATATGATTAAAAACACTAATACGCACGAGTACTGTTTGAACGTTTAATGCTGTTAACAAAGAATGCCTTCAAAAATCAAAATAGGGAAAATATGAATAGAATCATGGTAAATCAATAAATATTGTATAAACTCTTATAGCTACACTTGCACAAAGTCAGGAATGTTTTATGGTTATTGTCAGTTTTCTGATCCACCAAATAAACCAAACTGGTTCTAATGATAATCAATGTTGCAGGTAACTGAAACAGTCAAGTAGGAGGCTTAAAACTGAGTGAGCAACAGCCAAACCAAACAGGTCAACCTTTGGACCAGATGCAAGACACATCCAGCTAATTACCTTGCATTATCGGAAGATTTTAAGCAGTGCAATCAGCTAGTAACAGGCAGAAACCAGTGGGACCCAGGTACACCCAACTGCTGTCCAGTGAAGTGTGGACTGTGGTCTTCATAGAGGGCTCAAGTATGAATTGAAGGTGTCAGTGTAGCAGATCTTTAAAAGCAATGGGAGTGTTAAAGGAACTCCCACAAATAAAAAGTAGAGAACCCCGTTAACACATTTGCATCGAAGCAAGATGCAAATGTGTGGGTGTCAAAAGCGTCCCAAGAAACTTGAGGCAGATAATACAAGGGTAAATAGTTGAAATTCTTCAAGATCAACAAAAACTATATGGAATGTACGTATCTTTAGGAATTATACTGGGTATAAAATATTGCTCTAAGTGAATTAAATTATATTTTCTGTTCTAGGCTTCATATCAAACCTGACAATACAGCGTCAATACTTCCCAAATGATGAAGACCAGAACGGTGCAGCCAAAGCCCTGCTCCGACTTCAGGACACCTATCAGCTGGACACACAGACCATCTCCTCCGGGGACTTCCCTGGTGAGAGAAGCTTTACCAAAAGTTCAAATTTACTCAAATAGCTGTTTACTCCTTTATATGTACTTGAATAACACCCAAAGGCAAATTTACCACAGGCGTCACAGCAAGCTTACCCTTTAAAAGCACCTTGGCCGTAGAGGACTCTTTTGAGCTGGGGAAAATCGCCTACTCTGATGCTGACTACTACCACACAGAGCTGTGGATGGCCCAGGCTCTCAGGCAGCTGGATGAAGGAGAAGAATCCAGCATTGAGCTCGTAACCATTCTAGATTACCTCAGCTACTCAGTCTACCAGCAGGGGGAGCTGGAGAGAGCACTGAAATACACCAAGAGGCTGCTGAGTGTGGGTTAGTATTGTAGCAATAATCTGGGTTCTTAATTCTTGTAATAATAATACATTTTATTCATAGTGTCTTTCTTGAAAGTCAAGGTCAATGTTTAACCAGGAAGAAGCAAAATTAATACTTGAACAGCAAACAAGACATTTGATTCTTAAACCCACATACAACTAGAAAATAAATGTATGTATTTAAGAAAAGCTGGGAGACAAAAGAAAAGTGTGTTAAAAGGTTAACATTTGTTCTTGTAACAAGCAGGTTTAGTAACACTGAAGGGCTCACTAGCATGATTGTGATTAGCAGCTAAGTTGCCACGTTAATACAATAAAACATCAAGTTGGGCTCTTTAAAAATTTTTATGTCAAAGTAAAAGGGGCTTTCATACCTGCCTGAATCGATTCATTCAAACTAGTGTCCTTTTACCCATTTAATTTGGTTCATTGGGCAGTGAGAAAGCAACAACAGAGCTTAAAAATTGGGCCGTAACTGGAATGGAAAAATGGTCCGAGGCCGAGTGGTTTACTTCGGAACCAATCGAAAAACAATTTGATATGTTAAAATGCGTACGATATGTGACCAACTAGTGCAGATCTGAGAGATCAGTGTAGTGGGAATGAGGACTAAAGGCTAACCACACACACACAAAACTGAACGAGTGGTGCCAACGAAAAAGAGTTTCCCACTGCCATATCAGATCCCCTTTTCACAAGGAGAACAACCAATGAAAGCTGGCTATTTGGATGACGTGAGTAGGATGTAAAAAGGACGTAAAAGATCTGCTCGGGGTGGCAATAGTGAACCACAATTCCTCTCTTTTCTCCACATTCTTGCCAAACAGCTCCCTGTGATCAACTACTAACATAAACCACTCGAAATCCGTGACAACAGAAATTAAGTTAATTAATATTATTTTTTTTGTCTACCAAAAGCATAGCTGCCTGAATTTAATTACAGTTTGAAATACAGAATGGCTGATTGAGTTACAATGATACAATAAAATAATAATCCAAAAGTTTAATAGTGACCTTACAAGGTCACAGGGGTCTCAGGCGTGAGGCTGGGGTACAGGTCAACACACACCTTCACTGATACCTATAGGTGGAATTGTAATAAATTATTCCATAAATTCAAATTCATGTAAATAAATTTAGTTCATGTTTTCGAGATTGTGGGGGAAACCCATGGAAACACAAAGAGAACATGCAAACTCCTTCCAGGAAGGTCACCGAGCCTCGAACCGGTAACCTTCTAACAGTGCTACCAAGTGTGCCGCCCATCTGGACAACTGCACAGTTCAAATGTTTAGACCTACATTTTGTTAAAACGTTGAATTGTTCGGTCATTGTTCAAGTTCGTTGTTCGTTGTTACCAAATAATAATTATATTCTCGACAGATGGCATTGGAATAATTTAAATTGGTGAAATAACACTCAGTGAATCAGGAACTCAACATTTGGTGTAAAAAGAAAGCAAATGTCACTGTTGCCATGGTTACACAGTAAACAGAGTGACTCCTACCGATAGAAGCTAAAGGTAACCAAAGTCTTTTTGGGTTTTGTTATTCTGTTTTATTAGTAAAGGTTGTCTATTTTATAACTGTATTATTTTGTAAATATTTACCCCAAAACAACTGAGTTCCACCAGCTCCTGGTGGAAACTAAGAATACAAACAAAATGCCCACTGCACCCGATGCGACGAGACCTCCTCCCCCTAAATAATATGTTGTTTTTTTTTAACCATACCTGATGTCATGTGATTAAATCTTGCATTCTGATTGGGTAAATGAGGGGAAGTCTATTTATCAGTAGTACGGTGTACATCTCACTGCACAATGAAAGCCAGTTTCATTGGTTTTCAGTAGTTGTGCAATGCATTTATTCATTCATTCATTTTACAACCCGCTTATTCTTTTTTTCGGGGTCACGGGGGTCTGCAGGTGCCTATCTCCATCGCACATTGGGTGAGAGGCGGGGGTACACCCTGGGCAGGTCACCAGTCTATCGCAGGGCATGTTCAATGCATTGTAAACCATTATTAACTATGTTGTAAATCTAGAAATTCTTTTTTAGATCCCCAGCACCAGAGAGCACTTGGGAACCTAAAGTATTTTGACTATCAGCTTGCAAAACAGAAGAAGGCAGAGAAGGAACAGAACACTGAAGAAGAAAGTAAGATGAAGCAAGAACATTCGGGAGGCAAGATGTCACAGCTCCCCGAGAGGAGGAAATATGAGCAGCTGTGCAGAGGAGAAGGACTCAAAATGGTAAATAATTCAAGATTAGATTAGAAGAGAACCTGCTGTTCAAACCACAGTGAGTTTATAGCAGATACATTTTGCTTTCACTTCACCTCGATGTAACTTGAGATGAGAGCACCAGAAAGGAGTTCAGGAAAAGAAAGTGGCCTCTTTTATTAAAATATCTATGATAAATCATTCATAATGACAAACAGAATATAATTAATTAATAATTATTCTATATTATAGTATTTATTTTAGTTTATTTTAAAACCATAAACATTTTGAGTCCTGGAACTTTCACTGTATCTTTATTGATCTATTAGCTCATATCAGTCTAAATATCCTAATTTCTCAGTTCATGAAAACACAATTATACAATTTTTATAAAACAAACACATTTTGACATTTATAAAATAGTGTTTAAAACATTAACACTAGGTTTATAAGAAATACAACAAAAATCAGTCTGAAATGCATAACATTTAAAAATAATATTATGAATATATATATATATATATATATATATATATATATATATATATATATTATTTATATTAAATCATAAAATATTATATAATATTTTTTTGTCTTGCGGTGAACATGTTGTTGAGCAAAGGATGTTAATTATTTTATTGAATTAGTTGAATTTTAACATTTTTAATCTATTCAGTCATTACCCAGATTTGGCAGTTTTAGCATAGCTAGCATAAATCACTGAACTTGAATTTATGCATGTTTATTTAGCCTAAACATTAGAGATGCTTTTAACTAACCACATGTTGCATTGAAAGATAAAGAACTCAAGAGTCCAAGGCACAAAGAGATCAAATGTCTTTCAACATAATCACTCGTTTCATGCAAAATATTAATCATTGGATTGATGTGATTTCATCATTACAGACCGCTCGCAGACAGAGACATTTGTTTTGCCGTTACTCCAACCACCGGCATCCGTTTTATGTTATTGGACCGGTGAAACAAGAAGACGAATGGGACCGTCCACGAATCATCCGTTACCATGGCATAATTTCTGAGAAGGAAATTGAAAAGGTCAAGGAGCTGGCCAAACCAAGGGTGGGTTCAACTTTCTGTTCTTGTTTTGACACTGAAGACAGTATCACACCGTCTCACCTGTTGTCATTGGTATTACTAGTTAAGAAGAGTTAACTGTTACCATTACACTGTACAAAAATATAGCACTAATTATCTTACTTGAAATCTCATGAAGTTTGTAATCTGAAAAATCCACTCAACTGCAGAGGAGACTTGTTCCAAAAGTAAAAAAAAAAATATTCAAATATATAGCTATGCTTACACCTTAATAAGTACCATATATTAGCGGGCACCGACGGCTCCGGAGTGTGATGGGAATTTTCCTATATAATACTACCATCTAGTGGTCATTTAGAGAAATGTAATTTGAGAAACTTTTAAGAGCACACGTCATACTTCAGTCCCGCCCTTCTTCCGGCGCTTGAGAGGCTCGAGGTTCTTCCAATGCGGGTAACACGTGTGTAGGAAATGCGTTGAGACTGCTGAATCTTTACAATAAATAGCCGCGTTTGCTGTGTTCTCTCTCAAACGGTCTCCATTGTTTATTATCAATTGAGAAGGTATATTTTTACCATAACAGGAGCTAGGCCGAAGCCGCGGCCTCTCTTACGCCTCTACTACGCCCGTGACCACCCTCCGCTCCGCGGCGCTCTGCCGTATAAGACGCACCAACTTTTCCCCCTCAGTTTTGGGGAAGAAAAAGTGCATCTTATACGGCGAAAAATACGGTATACACCTGGCTTTTCTTAACATGAGTTTTTATCTCATGTTACACGTATAACTGAAATGAAACTACATTTTTTTAATAAAGGGGCCATATTATGCCATTTTTAAAGCAGTTATAATAAATATCTGAACACTCTATACTAGCACCGCACCATTAGTAACTTTCTGAATGCAATATTACTCGTTAAAAAAAATCTGCCAAATGCATCGTTTACCCCCTGTTCCTCCCACACTCCACCACACCCCTTTTCGCACTTGTACCTCGGGAATCATGGGTAATGTAGTGCATAATGGCTGCCAGTCGCAAGTCAAATAGAACGGCATGAAGTTGTTCAAATGAGAATTAAGAGTTTTCTGTGCGTCACCTGGGCTAGAAAGGGACATAAAGTCCGAAGTGCATCAAAGAGTTTTGTGTAAGTCTCATATCTTACAAGCGAATTAATCCTGCGTAACGTGTAGAATTAACAACGCGCTTCACGCAGTTCAGTGCCAATGTATGCTATTACGCTCTCATGCTACAATGCACAAGGTTTGGATTCATTTCATGCAAATATTGTAGAGGTTTGAAATTGAGAATGTGTTTATTCTTTTAGAATGGTGTTTTGTTGACATTTTTTAGCGATTTCAGGTGTTTTGTGCAATGCTAGATTGGTTAGCATAACAGGATTGTTAAAAATTGGAATGTCAGAAAAGGTGATTTTGCATAATATTGCCCCTTTAAAATGTAAAAAAATCTTTAAGCAAGCCTTAGAACAAGAAAATATACTTGCAAATTTTTCTATAATTTGGGTTTAAAAGGGTTGAGGGATTTAGTTTTAAAAGGTAGTTTTAGGAAATATTTGAGTTATCTCAGATTTTTGTAAAGATTACACCAAAGAACTTGCTCACTAGTGGGTGGGGTCTATAGATATTGTCAGCTTTTGTCCATATTGTTATTAAGAGTCACTTTGACAAAGTGAAAGAAGACAAATAACATGAAACAACCATTGGTACCAAGACATTTCTTAATAATATGTGGATTAGCATCAGGGTTTGAGTCGTCTTTGCTCAAGAGTGTTTTGTAGTCTTTTGTGTCTTTTGGGTTGGATCCAAACACAGGTTCATATGGTTGAAGACAAAATAATTAGCCCCCTGTGCATTTTTTATAAAAAAAATTAATTTAAATAATAAATGGTTAATATTATTAACAGTAAAGAAAGTATTACTTTGGCTTTAGAACAATCCAGTGATGCCCAATGCCTATTTTAACCTAATTTACATTTTTAAACGAGGATTAGTATCTAGAAATCAACTAGTAAATTAAATTTATTTCAATAAAGTCTTAAGAAAATGAAAATGTTAAGAAAGCATTTTCAAGGTCAAAGACTTTTGACAACGCAGTGGAGAACAAGATATTATTTAACTAAATATTATTTTAATTTTGTAATGAAAACTAGTGAGAGGTTTCTAAAGACCCAATAACAACTGCCAAGAAGCTAGTGAAGGCCTGAGTCAAATCTGTAATTGATGTCTCAATGACGACTGACTCCACTTCTGAAAAAAGAGACTCCTCCAAGCCAGAACAAAATAAAGCAGACTGGAACAAACCTTTTTGGCCTTTGAGATGTTGCGTGGAGACACGAAGTAGAGGCATTTGATGCAGAGAACACACAGTCAAATACAGTGGTGGGAGTGTAACCCTGTGGGGATGTTTGCTGTGTGTTTGGTACTGGGTGTCAGTGTTGTTTTCGTTGACGATGACATTTATAAAAATACTTTTAGACTTAAACTCAGGTGGCTGCCAAAAACAGCACTGCTGAGAATCTTGTCGTGGTTGGCCAGAACTTGAAAATGGAAGACCATAAAAGACACTTAAAAGACAACCTCAGACAGTTTTCCAAGATGTTAATGACCCAAAGCAAACCTCACTTCTGCTTAGGAAATACCTTCAAATGAGCAAAGAGAGTGAATTTGACCGTCCTGCACAATGCCCAGAGTTGAATCCAATAGAAAAATCTGTGGAGCACCCTAATGGCCGGAGTTTGTGTCAGAAAACCAACAAATCTGGAGGAGCTTGAGAGAGCTGCTCAGGAAGAATGGGCTTTTATTCCTCGGGAGACGTGCTTGAGACTTGAATGACTAAACCAAGTAGTTTTTAATATATTTATTTATTTATACATTATCGGACAATCTTCCAAAATTAACTATGTTTAAAGCATCACTTAAGGAATATTTAAAAAAATGTGGAATTTGCCAGTGGGGCTAATAACTATCTTCAACTGTTTATTTTGCATATTATGACCACTTTGGAAGCTTGTTTGCGTGTTCTTGAAACAATAAATCAAAAGCTCCCAGAGTGTGTTGGTCATTCACTGGGACCTAACTTATGTGGCCGGTTGGCTCAACAGCTACGCAGAGCCACCATTTCCAACCCTGTTACTGGTGTCCTGGAGACGGCTCATTATCGCATCAGTAAAAGGTAAGGCTCCTATTGGCCTTTAGAACTACCAATCATCCGCCGTTTTTTCCTACTGCATGCTGGGAAAGCAGCATTAACTAGAGTGCCGACAAAAGGGAATTTTTTAAACGTGTGAAACACACATTATCCCCTTCAGAGTCATTTAAGACCCACCGCAACTGCATTGCAATGGAAATATATCCAAGTTTTTCCAATTATTGTAGTAGAATTTTTCATAATGCTGTTTTATTTTATGCTTTACACAAAAAAACCCAAAAGCAAAGATCACATTGGCTAACAAGCAGCCATTTTGTATGTTACAAAGCCATACAATCAGTACCCAATAGTCCATTATCAGTTAAACTGAAGGCCACAAGAAACTGATATTTGGCGAATATTGAACTTTATATACCTTTATATTATATACCTTTAATTACTACAAGAGAAAACTGATGGATACTTTCACTTTCTTTTTCTACTTCCTCTCCCGCTCACTGTGCCGGCTCTATAGCTGAAGCGTGCCACCGTGCATGACCCTCAAACTGGCAAACTCACCACCGCCCAGTACAGAGTCTCCAAGAGGTAAGGGGTCAAAGATGAATGGCAGGAGCCACATCTCCTCCCCCTCTATCTCGTTACCAGAAACCTGTGAGACAATATCATGTCATCAGTTAATCGGGTCATTTATTTTGAGAAACCATAGTCATTCGCTGTAAATCTGGTACAATGTTCATTATACACTCAGCGGCCACTTTATTAGGTACACCTGCCCAACTGCTTGTTAAAGCCAATTTGTAACCAACCAATCACAGGGTTGCATCTCAATGCATTTAGGCATGGTCAAGACCATCTTGGTGATGTTCCTTGGGAAGGAAGGTGATGTAAGAGACTTTGAACATGGGATGGTTGGTGCCAGACTGGCTGGACTGAGAATTTCAGAAACTATTGGGATCTACTGGGATTATAATATCAAGTGGACGGTGGTTGTTTGGACACCTTGTTGGTGCCTGAAGTCAGAGGAGAATGGCCAGCCACAGAAACATTCAGTCATTTGTAGTCAACAAGAAAGCATGGTTTTATCCTGACTTGAATCAACTGCTCAGGCTGGTGATGGGGATGTAGTGTCAATGTCACAACCTCCCTGAGTGCTGGTTCTGACCATGACCCTGCCTTGATGACCCCAGTGTACCTTTCTTCTGATGGCTACTTCCAGCCATGTCATGATGTGGGAATCATCTCAGACAGGTTTCATGAATACGACAATAAGTGACCTCCACAGTCACCCGATCTCCATCCAGTAGAGCTCTTTTGGGATGTAGCTACTGCATGATGCGATCATGTCAATATGGACCAAACTCTCAGAGGAACGTTTCTGCACCTTGTTGAATGTATGTCATGACGGATTAAGGCAGTTCTGAAGGGTCAAACATGATATTAGTAAGGTGTACCTAATAAAGTGGCCAGTGAGTTTTTTTTTTGTGACACGATATCTGTCTCTTACTGATAGTAACCCAGGAAAAGTACCTGAGCTGCATCACCTGGGGCTGTTAATTTATGTAAATGAACAGAAACTCATCCTTAAGTGATGCACACATGAGAGTGTTTGAAATAATAACTTCTTACTTGTCTTGTTTTAAATGCATGGTGTCTGTCTTTAACTCTTTGAATTTTTAAATGTAAAGGTAAAAACATCACATAAGAGCATGAACAAAAACAAATCCAAACAGGATAGCATTCTTTCATAAAGACCATAAAGTTTGCTTACATCACACTTTCTACCTAGCCACGCCCATCCCCCTCCCTACTCTGTGCCCATTTTCATTTCATCTGGTAGAAGAGACCGGCCCTTTAAATAGTGAAATATATATATTTTTATGTATTTAATGACACTCTTATTTATTTCATTTCACTTTAAGTAAAGGCAAACGTAAAAAAATAGTATTTTAATGTATTTGCTTATGTTAAAGTGTAATTACTTAATTGTGACACTTTCTATCCGGCAACCGTTTTTAGAAAGAATAATCATTTAAAATAATTATGATTAAAATTTTTCTCAAAATCGATACAATCTACTTACAGTGCGCCGTTTAATACTCAAAGCTTTCACTTGACAGCTGATCATTCACTAATGTAAATCAGCAAGTAACTCGCTCTCACAAAATGTTTTTCTGCAATAACTCACATATAAATCTTAATCTTTCACATTCTTGGTGGTGGTGGTGAGCTTTGCACTGACAGTTTCTAGTGTCCATTAAAGTCTGCATCAGTCTATACTAACGAGCTTAAACCGAACCTGGCTCCTTTTGGTCAGAAAGAAGCTAAAGCAACAGTTTAACATTTCCTTTCATGTGTTTAATGCACCATTTGCTGTTTTTTTTTTTTTTATACAAAATGGTAATCTCACAGCGCGTGGTTGGCAGCTTATGAGCATCCTGTTGTGGACCGAATAAATCAACGAATACAAGACATTACAGGCCTCGATGTGAAAACGGCAGAAGAATTACAGGTACCTAATAAAAAAAGTACAGATTTGATTTTTATTTATTTCAATTTAAACCATGTTCCTCTCACAGGTGGCGAATTACGGTGTTGGTGGGCAATATGAGCCTCATTTTGACTTTGGACGGGTAAATATTTTTGGGGTTTTATGTAAATAGATAAACCCACTTACTTTATTTTGTTGTTTTAATCTGTAAAGCATCAAGCATTTTGCGTTTTTCCACCAGAAAGATGAACCAGATGCTTTTAAAGAGCTGGGCACTGGAAATCGAATAGCAACGTGGCTCTTCTATGTGAGTATGGGGGACCGATCACGTTTTTTTTGGGTTGAGCTGAGTGTTATATAAAGAGTCTAATCTGGTCTGTTCCCCCAGATGAGTGATGTGGCGGCGGGGGGAGCCACCGTCTTTCCTGAAGTCGGCGCAGCAGTCAAGCCAATGAAGGTGCTCTATGTGGTTGAAACTACAGAAGCTTGTTGCAGCCAAGCAAAAAATTATTTGGGAGAGTGTATCTCGTAATTACGAGATAAATGAGTTGTTTTTGTTGTTTTTTCACTTATTCCCGATCGCCAAGCTGGTTCGCCCACCACCGCAGCTCATTCCACAGTTATTTCACGGATGTTTAATCCTCTGCTTCCGTAAACCTTAACACCTAAACACTTTCGCTAACCATGAACCAAAAGGCAACCATCTGGAAGATTTTGTGCTTGGTTGGAAGCTCAGGGTATATGATACTCAATAAGCTGCACAATGATACGTGAATCGTTGAACTTTTGAAGTAATGGATCCCCTCACACTCCCAGAGATCGTTCCCATCTGGCGTCCCACTTCGAAATACGTCTCCGTTCCATCCTTCTGGGGAACCAAGACGTTTAGCATGTATGCTGATTTACCATTGAGCTGCGTATCCATTCTCCAGTCAGAGTAGAGATGGGAGATTATTGATATCCGTAGACATGACATGAAGTGATTGATCAATTTACTGTCATGCCGTATTTAATAAGATTTAATATGACCGTATTGTTTATAAAATGTCTGTTTCAGAACAAGTGATGCTGACTGGAGGTCTCTATTATTAAACAATCGGAAATAGTTGAAATTAATGGTTGTGCGTGCGTGCGTGTGTGTGTGTGTGTGTGTGTAGGGCACAGCAGTGTTCTGGTATAATCTCTTCCCCAGTGGAGAGGGAGATTACAGCACCAGACACGCAGCCTGTCCAGTGCTGCTGGGCAACAAGTGGGGTGAGCGAAAAATCACTTTATCCAATTATTTATTACATCTGTCTTTCAGATTTTATTTAGATATTTATAGATTATATATTTTTGATTAATTCCCAGTTTTTACAGATTTCCAGAAGAGCGCTGGCAAACCTGGTTTTGTTTATGAAACACGAACTACATTATGACTTGGACTGGGTCAGACCGTTCAAGGCATAGCAGACTAATTCTAAATATCCCCCCTTTTAAGTGCAATATATTATGTTTTACAATTAATTTGTTATTTTTTTAAAATGTGCAATAGTGCTTGCTCTGTAAAGATCCGTCTATAAATCCTCAAAACTGGAAAAACTTTGCATTTCCTTAAAGGTTTCATATTATGCCCTTTTTATAGCATTTAGAATAATTATTTGAGCACTCTGTATTAGCGCTGCACCGTTAATAACTTTCAAAATGCATTATTTATCAAAAAATGCTTCTTTGAATCGCCTTGTATTTTTGGTCGGTAACAAAAACTTCCTGCTTCTTGTAACCGATACCTATAAATTACAACCAATTAGCGCAATAGCATACACCAGCACTGAACTGTGTGAAGCGCATCATTATTTCTACTCAGAACACGGAAGTGAACACGTTATTTCTTTGTGAAGTGATTAGACTTACACAGAACTCGTCGATGCACTTTGGACTTTATGTCCCTTTCCAGCATTTGTTGTACTTTTTTTTGTCATCACTAGGTGTTAAAATGTCAAATCCTTCAAGACAATGCTCTTGCTTTTTAAAAGCTCTTTGAGGCTTTGTTAGGCTTTGAACGTTGTAACTTTAGTGTGGTGAAAACAGATGGAAAAGATATTGAAGTTGAACTCTCAAACTAAGAAAAGTGTGCGTATTAAAACACCCCCCTCCCCCAGGGCTGAGACGTCGCACAGCAATATAAACAGCAAATATATGGCACACCCTTTGTAGTATATCCTTGTAGTACAAATCGTCATTGAGCTGAAAAGTTTTTAAAAAAATCTGCATTGGTGTGGTGGCTAACGCGCAGGACACGTCCGCATCACTTCCTGTCTGTTCAAAAATACAATTAATAAAAAGGCTACAGCCATAAAACTAATTAAAAAAATCTACAATAATGAAAATCGTTCACTCACTTAATTATGGTTAATGAACATGTACATTTGGTACGTGTGACATCTGCTGGACAACTGAGGCATAGCAGGTACCTACATCCAAAAAAAATTTCTAAAGGTTTTATTTTTTTTAATTAAAGCACAATTTATTCTAAATGTCATCAATTGTTTGATTAGTTGAGACCATTAATTGATTAGTAAAACCAGATAATAATAAGTCATGATCTTGTTTGAAGCACCTATAGAATTAATTATTTGCTGCCTTTTTGTTTTTGAAAATGCAACCTCTAGTGGAGATATTTTACAGTGCACTCCTCTACCCCCCACCCCCCTCTTTCTTCTGTTAGTTTCAAATAAATGGATCCATGAGAGAGGCCAGGAGTTCAGAAGACCATGCGGATTGAAAGAAGATTCTGGATAATCAGATTCTGATTCCTCGCCTACTCTTCCTCTGTGTTTGTGCCTCACATCAGCAGCTCCGCCTGTGCCTTTTCTCCTAATAAACCATGGTTTTAAAGGACACTGCTATTCCTTACAACAAAGTGACTCCTAAGACTCCGAATGGCACATCAAGAATGAACCGATGGATGCTAATAAAATGATTTTTTTACCAAACAATTCTCCCTGACACTCACTACGACTGGTTCTAAAGGAAATCCTAGTTATGGATAGTTATGTTTGAGTTCATATCAATATCAACTAGTTCACATTTTAACTGAATCATAGACTGAATGATAAAGACGACACAGTTATCAGTTTTGCCTCTTTCATTTAGGTTCACATGACCCCGCCCCTTTTTGCATGAAAAAAATGACCAAACTTGCAACTCAATGTCTGCTTATGAGTGAACCATTCAACATTAACCAAAAAAATATTCATACTTTTAGACTCCTTATAAATTTCTTGAATAACTTTTCTTAGTAAGTAAAGTTGCCATAAAAGCTTGGTGTTAAAATGTGTAAGTTTTGCCTTTTTTGATGGTGCTTTAATATATGTACAAATATTGTAAATTTACTGGTCGATAATTAAATTTTTAATGATATGTTTCCACTAGACAAACAGATTTTAACTTTACGTATGCTCTTGAGAAATGTTTAAAACTTAAAAAAATTAAACATGTAATTGTAAACCAGCAAATAAAAGGCCAAAAGGATCTTTTTACAATTAGTTTTTTTTATGTAGAAATTTATATTAATACTACGAGCCTTCTCAAGCAGTGTCACATAAGCAAATACATATACTCATTGTCAAAAGACAAGGATAAAAAGTTAAAACTTGTTTTACAGTGCATCTTTTTGACTCGACACTTTAATAATAATTATTCTCAGGTTTGGTTAAGTAAGTCATATCTTATTTAATTTAATCTTATTAAAGTATTAGACGACTCCTTTGTGGTTTGATCTCAAAGTTTCAAAATCTGTCTAAAATATTTAAATAGAGAGTGTTTAATCAACTAAATTTTTTTTGTTTACTTTTTTACACAACCACTCAAAAAGGAAACAGTTCTCAACTGAGGTCAAAGCACAAGTCCATTTTGGGCTGTGTTGGGTTTTTATGCCTTAATTGGTGTAATTTCTGCTTGGAAATCCAGTGTGAGTCATGAACTCATTGTAAACGCTTGTAACCTCTTGACAGTCCATTTATGGTCATCAAACAACAGTGTAAGCTCAGAAGGAGTCATGGACACTGGTAAACTTTCTGCAACCCTTTTTTATAGTAATGATGGCCGTCTAATGTCCAGGCAAGTGACTCCCCTCATGAGTTTTTCCCATGGAAACATCTCTGTTACAGCGACTTAAGTAACATAAATATTCAAACATTGTGTGAATACACAAATACTATGTGAGTATTGCATTATTGCATTCTCGAGATATCTGAATTAGGTTGAAATATTTGAGGAGAATCAGCAAATCCTTGAGGTTATGTAAAAGTATAAACAAATAATGAAAACATGCAGACAAGTGTTTTGGAATTAAATGAACAGACAAAGGAAGTGCTAAGAGAGAAGAGCAACTAGCAGTACACAATGCTCTTGGGTTAAAAACAGTGCTGCTTACTTGATTTCTAGTGAGCACATAATAAAAAGAAAGTAGATGACTTACAGAAGTGTTCATCAACAAATCAGCCACTGACAAAATCCAGCCTCAAATGTATAAAATAATGTCAAATAATTGTGTTCTGGCCTTTTTCGTCATCTCCACTTTATCCACGCTTTCTTCACATCAGGATTCGATTGCGACAAATTAATATGTCCACAGCATGCACTGATTATCTCCTGATTGTCCGCAGGGCAAGTTTTTGGAAGCAGTTTTCTGAATTCAAGTTAGCTACTTCCTTAAAGTGAAGGATTGACCATCACCAAGGCAGTGTGAGAGATTTTGAGTCCTGAAGATCTCAGGGTGTATAAGAGCTAATAAATAATCTGCTTTGAGTTCTCAGTTTTTGAACACTTATAGGGTCTTTTTAAATCCACTGCATACATAATTCCACATTGATAGTACAAACATATAAAAGTGACCACTTTTTATTGTCTAGGGTATGGAAAGCAAAAACGTGCTGTTCAATTTCATTGTTTTCCATTGATTCTGAAGCTATTTCTTCCGAAATTTCAGGTTACTGTAAATATTTAAATAAAAATAATCACAGATTTTTCTGGATTAAATGAAAGCTGAATTTAAGATTGGTCACATCTGACAAGTGATTAGTGCAGAGGGCACCAGAGTGGTAAAGCGTGTCCTTCATGGATTTGGGATTGTATAATCTGGATTATGAGATCCCTCGCCGTGCCGCCCAAAGCAGGCCAGCAGCAGGTCGACAGCAGCATTCACTGTGGATTCAACTCCTTCCTGGGAATTGCCCAGCTCCGGATTCACTTCTACCAAGTCTACCGCAGAGAGAAGCCCTGCAGCAAAGACAAGAGTATTCCATAATCCATAGACATGAATAATAGATGTTGCCATGTTGTGGGTTGCCAGATTCGGTTACATTTATAATACAGGGTTCAAACATTAATTGAAAACACCAGAAAAATGCTTTGATACTACAGTTTACTAACTCATAAGTTTACAAATTCTTGGTCTGTGTTGCATGAACGGCACGTTTGAGATCTGGTTCAGGGATATTGAGGTCAGGAGACTGAGATCCAATCCAGAACCTTCACGTGACCTTGTGTTTTGGAGCGTTCTCATGTTGGAAAGTCCAGTAACGTCCCATGTGCAGATTCCGGGCGGATGTGTCCAAATTTTCCCCCATTATCATTTGATGACGTGCTACATTCATGTTCCCTCCATTTGAGGCCAAGTTACTTTTGGAGCACCCCCACATCAGTGACGACAGAATAATGACATGCGCACTTCAAACTACCATAGCTCTGGTTCTGATCAAAAAAATCTTAATAGATTCTGAAAGCTGAGAAACGGCTTGTATTACAATCATTACGGTAATTACGACATTGTGTTTGTGCCAAGGGCAGGAAATTTGTGGAGTGTAGGAGAGCAGATTGATTTAGCAAGGTTTTAGCTTAGATTTCATTTAAAATATTATATTTATATTGTATATAACAGTACAAGCATTCACTTAGTAGTAGCAATAGGTTTAGTGGTGTTAGATTGTACTGTTTTTACTGTGTTTGCTCTGAAGAATCTCTCCATATTTTCTTTGTCTTCAACTATTTTTGACACACTAAAATGATCGAATTCAGTGCCAAAACACTCATAAATAATGAAGGAAGATGTCAAGACGATCTTCAAGAGTGAAGAGAGCCCATTTTATACACCGGGTATATTCCCAGCTTCATAACAATAATGTTTTTCAATATACAGTGTAATTTTTTTATAGATATTATATAATATTGCTTTATTACTGCTCATGCTCTTGATTTCAACAAAATATTGCTTATTTAATAATTTTAAGGGTTTCGTTTAGACAAATCTTTATACAGAGAGAGAAAGAGTTATATTTTTATATAGAGAGAGATTTTTCTGATGATGAGGAAACTTCCTGTGGCAAGGTTGGGCTCTGTCTTCAGCTGGACAGGCATCACTCTACAATATTCCTTGGCTGAAATAATAAAAAAAAAAAAAAAACCTGGCCTTTGTAAATAAAACAACCTATGAAATCAAAACTGAAAGTTTAATTTTGTAATCTCAAAAGTCTTGTTGCTGTACATTTATAGTGGTTTGTAAAAAGAAACTTGATGAAAATTCAAATCCTTTATTTCTACTTTTCTTGTTTTACACACTGTTCTGAGCATTTGAAACAAAATAAAGCAAATATTTTGAAAGTTTTATCTCATCTGAAAAGTAAAACAGGTAAAAAAAAACATACAAACAACAATTTCTGACACAATCATTAATAGGAAGACAAACTTAGCAGGCGAAATGGTATAATTACACTATAATTACAGGAGTAAAAGAGTTAACCATGGGGATGGGGTCCGTTCCAAATGTAGTGTTTAGAGTTGTGACCAAAAAGTTACATTTTGGTCTCATGGCTCCAAATAACTTTGTTCCAGAAGTTTGGAGGCTTGTCTAAACTGGAGGCCCAGCTAATTTGTGTCATTTGTGTAATAATGGTTTTTTTTATGGCAACTCGACCATTCAACCAATTTTCAACCAAGTGTCAAAAGGAATTTGAATTCAGGAAATCCAAACTTTGTGAACTTATGAGCACAGCTCTAAATATATGTAACGTTTACTCATAAAACAGAGTTGAGCAAAAATTCTGGGAAAAAAAAATTGCATTTATGTTTTGTTAGCGATAGCAGAAGTCTTTACGACCAAAATGTTGACTTAATTTGGTAGGTTTTTTTATTCTTTTTTTTATGCGTTTACACAAGATCACTCTCCAAACCTTGATCAAAAAAACGTCATTGCTCCTCACCCGTTTGGCAGATGTTCTCGCAGATGTATATGCCCTCTCTGTAGGTCAGTCCTCCCACTACAGGGGTTCCTGTTGCTGGTGACACTGAGGGATCTAGAGCATCGATGTCAAAACTCAGGTGGATTGGCTTCTTGACTCTGGGAAGGACAGAGTTTGATGGTGAATACCAGCATCTGGGATTGTTTCGATGTCGCAAGACGATCAGAGCAAAAAGAAAAGTTGTTAAATAAACACTTACTTTAAAAACATGTGATCACACGTCTGTTCCACGACTTTAGCAATTCCAAGGCGATCGACATCCGTCATGAAGAAGGTTTTGATTCCAAGGTACTTCAGGATAGAGCTGTGAGGGAAGCAATGAAGCTGTTGGGTTTCATGTCGTGATTTTTTGTGTAGTTTTTGAAACATACTGTTCTTCAGGGTCTAGGTCTCGGAGTCCGATGTAGACGATATCCTGCGCTGCTACACAAGGTTTTAACCACGAGAAGTTTGGAAGTTTTGGGATCTGGAAAAATACAATAATCTAATGTAATTTAAGGCAACTTTGTTTATTCTATGGTGAATTCCTTAAAACAGCCTGCACTGAACTTTGCTAATATTCTAGTGCCAATCATTTTAAACAAAATATACTTGAGCTAAAATTTGGGCTAATGTGTAATTAATCAAGCAGCGTATTTCTGCAATTTTTATTGTAATTATTTGTATCCAGGTTTGCGGTCTGTTTGGATTTTCTTTACAGTTTGATGCTTTTGACATATCTTTCGGTTTTACGTGATTTTGACATTTGGTTTGGATTTGTTGTTTTCTTAGATTTTGTTTCGCAGCATTGAATTGTTTTGATGTTTTTGTTTGTTTTTTTTATTTGACGTTTTGCTTGATTTGGTTTTGCTTTGCCATTTATATAATTGTTATTTTGATATGCAGTTATGATTATTGATTATTGAATACAATTATTGATGTTTTGTACAATTTTGCACTGCAAGTTTATTTGGTTTGTTGTGATGTTTGTTTTTGTTTGTTTCATTTTATGTTTTGTAGTTTTGTTTGGTTTTACTTTACACAGTTTTATTAGGCTTTTTGTTCGGTTTTAATTATTATTATTTGAAGATTTGTTTGGTTTTACTTTACACAGTTTTATTTGGCTTTTTGTTTGGTGTTAATTATTATTATTTGAAGATTTAGAGAAGATTTGAAGATGTTATTTTGTTTGTATTATTTTATAATTTTGCTTAGTTTATCGTTTTGCTTGACAGTTTTGTTTGGTTTTGGATTTGTTTTCTTTGTTTTTCTTTACAGTTGTTCCTGTTTTGTTCTGTTTATTTATTCTTGTGATTTACAATTTTGTTTGGTTTTACTTTACAGACTTGCTCAGCTTTTGTTCAGTTTTATTTAATTTGATCAACAGTTTTGTTTGTATTTGTTTGGTTTGGTTTTGCTATACAGTTTTGCTATACAGGTTTATAGTTTCATTTTATGTGTTGTGATTTTATTTTACAGTATGTGCTTGGTTTTTAATTTACAGTTTTGCTCAGCTTTATGTTCAGCTTTTTTGATTGTGATTTGCAGTTTTATGTTATGCGTTTGCTTAGTTTATTGTTTTTTTATTTACTGTGATCAACAAATTTGTTTGAATTAGTTTTTTTTATTTTACTTGACAGTTTTTCTTGTTTTGTTTTTTTTAATTTATTGTGATTTGAAGTTTTGTTTATTTTACTTGATTTTTGCTCATTTTATTCTTTTGTTTTGATCAACAGTTTTGTTTGTATTTGTTTGGTTTGGTTTTATTTAGTATGTTGTGTAGAATAGTTTCATTTTCTGTTGTGACTTTACACTTTGCATGTTTTTACTTTACAGTTTGGCACGCCTTGTGTTCAGCTTCATTAAATCTGATTTGCAGTTTTGTTGGTTTTATGTTATGTTTTTTTTTATTTATTTTGATCAACAGTTTTGTTTGGTTTGGTTTTACTTTTACAGTTTTGCTCAGCTTTGTGTTCATCTTTATTAATTGATAATTCAGCGTTATGGTTTTGCTTAATTTATTTTAATGTACTATGTCTAGATTGTTTTTTGTTTGTTTTACTTTATTTATTGTGATTTGCAGTTTTGTTTGTTCTGTTCAAATATATGTGTGGACCTAAAAATCAAAACCAAGCCAAAGAGTGCATTCTTTACCTTGGAATGCAGTTCATGGATGAGGTAGGAGAGGGACTGGCCATGAATGTTTCCCGTAGGTGTAGTTAAAGGTGTGTTGATGTCTGCATGCGCATCCACCCATAGCACACTCAGCTCTCCTCTCGAGGCAGCATGGCCAGAGATGGAACCAATAGCTAAACTGCAAACAAGCTATTAAGGTTTAAAAACAAAAACATCACTCTTGTGAAATGAAAAATCATGTTTGAGGGTTCAAGGCGTTTGCATGTTCTCCCGTGCTAATGGGTTTCTAATTCCAGTTTAATTAGGTGTGAATGTGTGTGTTTTTCCCTGCGATGGACTGGACCCCCACCTCTCGCCCGGAGTTAGCTGGAGAAAGGCACCAGCAGACATTCACCTGTGATCTCCTCCAAGCATCACACATGTATCTCCATGGTTCTTGACCTCCCATACGGCATCTGCAAGCAGCTGATTGGCTCGTCCCACGGCTCTTTGATTCTTTAACCGGCCAATGGGCTCATCGTCAGGAAAATCTTCAAATGCCACGTTCCCATAATCCTTCACCACACAGCCTAGAGAGAGAAAGGCATTCTAAATACCTAAAGTTGTTGGTACCAGTGGTGCATCTGTGGTATCCTCAGATGTTTACATCTACAGTTTGAAGTACAAATCCAGCAGAGGTGCCTTGTGCTTTCTTTACCCTCTTTTACCCCTCTAGCTTTTCTCATTCTATTTGTATGCTTGATATGACATTAAACATAGTACTATGTTAACTAGTAATGTTCAGTGAGATTTACTGTGAAATTATGCCATGCTTTTCCAGTTTGGAAATTTTGCAAGAATTTGTAGTGCTTGCCATTTTGGAGATTGAGAAATAACTTTTTGAAGCATTGTGGAACTACGCAGGGCTTTTCTACTTCAGAAATGTAGCAAGAAATACATTTTATAGAAAGAATTTCGATACTTTCCAGTTTAGAAATTTACCAAAAACTCCCAGTGTTTTTCCGATTTTAACATTTAGCAAGACTTTCCAGTGCTTTTCCAGTTTAGAAATGTAGAAATTGTTTTTTGGGGCTTTTCCAGTTCTAAAGTGTGGTGAAATTATGCAGCGATAATCCATTTTGTGTTTCAACAATATTCAGCACATCATGCTTCAGTATTATAGTGAGAATATGCAGACCTTTTTTAAACTAATGTGGTGAATGTGGCACGTTTTCAAATTCGAATAGGTCATCATTGTCAGGTGGTCCGAGGTATTGGCAGTACAGTGGTACCTCGAGATACTAATGCTTCGAGTTACGTAAGGTCTTGCGGGAAATTTTTTGCTTCGAGGTACAAAGAATAATTCAAGATACGAACATTTACAAACATTTCTGCTCTATTTTCCACTTGTTTGTCTCACATCACACCGCGCTTCCGGGTCCTTGCGCTCCTTTCTCCCTTTGAAGAAAGTGTGCTTCAAGATGCTGATAGACCTTAAAACACTTTAAATCAGTTTAAATCGAGCAAAACATTATTTATAGATTACCAATAATGTACTATAACAAATATTAGAGTCAAGGTGTTGTAAAAAAAAAAATTATAACGTTTATAACGTGGAAAGTGCTGTTCTGTAGCGGAAAAGCGTCTCTCCATCCCTTCTCACACGCTCGGTATTCTCTGCGCTTGTGCTTGAAACCGTGTCGGTGTCAGTAATTCGTGAAATATCTCGAGAAAGTTAACTTTCATACGTAGTGCCATAATGTTTTCTGCCATCCGTTCCACCTCCTCCGACACATAGCTTCACATTTGTGTAAATATTACATATTTTGCTTGTGTTTTATTATCATTTATTACATTACCAATGTGTAGATTTAAGGATTGAAGAAACATTACTTGGTTTTTCTCTGGTTTTCATTTTTTTTCATATACTGTTGTTTCTGAGAGGCGTTGCATGGATTAGGTGTTTAACATGTAAAACTTGCTTCGAGATACGAAATTTTCGACATACGAATGTCACCCTAGAACGGATTAATTTCTTAACGTGAGGTACCACTGCATATGTACATAAAACGTGGCTAAACCGGATGTTCCATCCAGTTTCAATTTCACTTCTAAATTAAACTGTTTAAATTCTTTTAAAACTTGAACGTACCACATCTCCATTAAATTGAGTTAACTTAAATGTACACAAATAGTACAAAACAACGTTTTATTTGTTTTTGCAACATTTACTAATTACCCTGAACATTGAGAATAAAGGCTATGGGTGTCTTTCAGTGACTAATGGTACCTTGCCCTTTAAGTCTCTGGATGAGTCCCGCATCTCGAATGAATTCTGGTCCTTTCTGCACTCCATCCTTCGGCTGCACAAACGCATGAAACCATCATTTTCTGTACAGTTTTGTTTTTAAAATGAGGAAAGGTGAAAATCTTGCAGTACATCCCCACCTGTCCTTTCGAAAAGGGTGCACCAATGATGCCCACGCGATGATGGAACGCTCTCGTGAGTGTGAGACCAGCTAGGAATCCTCGGAAGCTCTTCATAACTATTAATTTCTCCAGGTGCGTCAGTGTGGAAAGAGCTATGGAAGGCCGTTAGGGGCAAAACATAAGCGGACGTATTATAATCAAAGCTGATTACGGGACTCGTGACGACAGCTGTCCGTTTGGCTAAATATTCCCGCGATGTTTTTTTTTTGTGACTAAAAACATATCTGAAACCCCCTTTTAAACGGGCCAATATAGAACCATGGTAAATTAATAACTACACCAGTGAGCTAAACAAGCACATGCGTAGAGACGTGTTAAAATTTCAACTTGGAGTTAAAAAATTATTTATTGCCGATTTTTTGTTGTCTTACGGGGCTTCATACAATGTTATTGCAATTAAATCAATCTCCCTAAACAAAAGTGTTCGTCAAATCAATCTTGTGACAATGATTAGTCAATTCATAATATTTACATAAAAACGTTTAAATCAAATATCAAAACGAATTTAAAAATTATTTTGAGGTTTCCTAATAAATTAATGCTGAATCATGTTGTTTTTAGTTAACTACTGGACAAGTATAGCATGTGTACCATGCTTTTTTTTTTTGCTCATCTTCGAAACTTCACACGTTCCTGCAAATATTTTTCAATGGAGATATATCCAGATATATTTCTGACCAGCTGTAAATGATTTCGAGATATCTCTAATTATATTGTGGATATCTTGAGTTTTGACTTGTCCACATATATTTGAGATATCTCAAACTCACTTCCTTAGTTGGATCACAATTGAAGATACCTCTAAATTTCTTTACAGTCGGAATACATGTATTACTATCTTTAAATGCATTTGTGGATAGGTCAGATGTTAAAACGGCTTACCATAGTGTGGACACATGGATAAATAGACATGGATGAGTGCTGTTTACAGATGCAGAGGGTGGGCCAACAAGAGATACAGAGCATGATGGGCATGCCTCTAAATGCAGTTAATGCTAAGTGTCCCCATGCCTGAAATGGAAGTGGTCTGGGAAGAGGAATGTCTGACCTGATACCTTTATGTCATCCCGTTTTGAATTAAAGGAGTTATTCTGTGAAGGCTTTAGGAATGTATTTTTGGTACATTGCATCCTGCAAGATTCACATTTGTAAAGACACACTGACCCTCATCATAATTCAACCCAAAACCGTGCTCCAGTTGAAGTCCAGACTTTATGGAGGAAAGTAAAGTTCCTTTCCACAAAACTCAAAGCCTCTACACACCAATCCAAATTTTGGGTCCGAAGACAATGCGCCTTGATCAAAAATGATGGGCACCAACGGAAGTTCACATACCTGCCCGAATGTGTGGTGCCAACGAAAAAAGGTTTTTTTTGCAAGAAGGACCAATGAAAGCTGGCTCTTTTGATGACTGGAGTAGGGCGTAAAAGAACCATTCATCCCACATTTTCATAGCAACTTCATCCAGGAAACAGGAACTAAATAACGTATCACAAATCTTCTCTTCTTTCCATATTTTTGTCAAACAGCTCCATGTGATCAGCCGCAAACGAATTTTAGTACATGCGCTCTCTGATTCTTTCTTCTTGTTTCAAACACCATCTTCAGGTAGGGAGCATCATTGGAACAATATTTCCTCTACACAAACGAAGACCACCCTACTGATAAGACATCCAAAGATTCACGTGAATCTCAATTCGGCTCGGTGTGTACAGGGCTTTACTTATTCTTTTCTGGGTGTAAACAGCAGTGGCCCATCCCAAAATTGTTGGTGTATGGCATTTACCAAAATCTGGATCTCTTTGATCCTCAAAAATTCTGACTTCCTTCAACTAGAGGGAAGGAGCTATGTCTAAATCTTGAAAAACAACTCCACACCATGATACCACTCAAATTTCAGAGCTGGCACAATGCATTCACTGATTAGAAGTTTGGAACGTATGAATTGTGGATAAGAAATTGTCCAGAACTTTTTTTTTAACAAAGATATAAAACAAACCGTGTATTGAAGCTGGGAAATTAAACTTGATCTGCTAAATAAAACAACTTTTCGGCATAACTTTTTAGTTCTCTTTGATTACAAATCATAATTCAAACACAGAAATTTCTTTCTCAACACTCAACGAAGAAGTATGGCAGTGTAGATATTTTTAAATAAAGCAGAAACATTTTGAACAGGTAAAACATGTGACTTCTGGTTCTTAAAATATTCCTTACAGATGATTTGTGACGCATACATTGCATTGAAAACAAATGCACACTTGAAGCATCACTCCAGCTGACATTAAAAGTAGTCCTGCAGTGATTCACCGAGGATCGTCTCCATTTCGTGAATAACCTTCTGCACTTGATGCTCAACCTCTTCATATTCATCTGTAAAATAAAGGAAAGATACACTGTTTACTGTTGATGTAGGCTAGCTACCAGGTTCTTTCATTGCTAACATGAATTTAAACAATGTAATTACACTCAGAGCACGAGTTACATCATCATTAGCGAGTAAAATTCTCTCTTTTTTAAATTCCCTACCTAATTCCCTTTTTAAAATTTTGAACATGCGATTAACAACTTGTAGCATATTTTCGTAGTATAGCGCTAACTATTATGTGATTAGCATATTAGCAGCTAACTATAAAAAAATGGAATACTGGTGAAAATGTAACCTTAGGTAAAATTAAAAAACAAAGTTGTAAATGAACAAATTAATTGTCAATTAATTGATTTTATTTGTATCCTTGTAAGATGATCATCACAAATTAAAAACAGCTAGTTTTAAAGGTTTGTATGTCCAACGCTAGATGCTAGCTTTGCTAGTTGTAGACTGCTACACAAAGGAACAAGGCTGATGTACAGGTTAAGATGAAGCAGGAGTGTCAAACATAAGTGATGGTTTGTTCTGCGGGTGGACACAAACTTTACCTAAATTAATTATCGCTGTTATGGCGCTAAAAGCTTGTCATTCTTTTAAAGTGGAAACCTTGCAAGGATCAAGTTTCAGTACGAGGCTAAAGCTAATTCTTGTCTAAAATAAGAGACAAATTTTGTTTGGAAAATAAAACCGGCAAATCAGCAGATTCTGTAGAAAAGCTTATTTTATGTTATGTTTAAACTGCAGTGTAATTAATGTTCCATAATGAAAAACCACTAGCACAGAGTTATTCCATTTAACCCACTGTTTAGTTTTGTAGTTAAACTGGATGCTCAGAGTTCAGAGATGTGCAAAGAGTTTCTATATGAAGTGAAAGGGTTGTTCCTGACTTCCAGAACACATTAGAAATTGAGGGAAAATGTAAAATTAAACTGTTCTTGGTGTTTCAAAACAATTTTTGAGGTAAATATTTGTTCATCAGACCGTTTAACTTTCAGAATCTGGTTCTTTGCAAAAAAACAAACAAAAACAAACTATTAATAGGAATAATAAGATCTATTAATGAATTAATTAATTAAGGTAATCAATGATTATTCGATATGATTTATCTGGTCCGGGCCCCAGGAGCTCAAAATGTGGAGCATGCAGCCCGCGATCTGAAATGAGCGACACCTCTGGGATAAAGCAAGTGGATTCATTTTGAGGTTTTCGCGCAATAGCTGACTTCCTGTCGATTTTGAAAATGACTTCTAAAGTCTTGAAATCCTACACATGTGGGTTCACTTTCATTCATCTACGACAAATTGTTAGCGGTCCACAAGCTGAAACACATTAGGTGGTGCTACACTTTTCCAACCCCAATCAGATGGAAACTTTCACCAGATCTGATGCGTTCGAGACTTTGAGCACATTTAGGCCCTCAAAGATGCACCAAAAGCTGCGAAACAATAATACGCTGTCCTAGGGCACAAATGAAATCCTGACAGAAGAGATAAAACAGTTCTTTAGGAACAGATTCAACCAACTATTTGCTCTTACCCTCCATGAGTTCTGCCAGGAATGGGATGGTCTCTGGCAGAAGAACCATATAGTTCTCCTTTAGTTTGCTTGCCAACTCCAGCAACAAGACAAGTGCAAAATAACGCACCTGAACAGAGAATGCTGAAATCAGTCACTTACAATTCTAGCTTTTTGCCTAAAAATTAAGCAAGGAGTTGTGATTGCAATTTCAAATTCCCCAATTGTAGGTGTGCATACCTTTGGAGAGCTGTGTCGCATCTTTAGTAGAATCTGATAATTGAGAACTTTCCACTGGGAATCGTCTGCCATTGCAACAGCAAACTGGCCGATACAAGGCACCAAGTGTTCGGTAACGCGCGTCTTGTAGATTTCGTCTCCTCCCAGCATATTCTCCAACTAGAAAACCACATAAAACAAAGTCATTAAAGATCGCTGTTGCGTTGGGGCGGTGAAACCTTTGATATTTAAATCATGTGCAATTTAATCACATTGATACCATTTAACAAGAACATCTAAAATTTAAATAATTTGGTTTCAACAACAGGTTGATGCCCATTTGATGTTTGACATTTTACACCCACAAATTATTTGTTTTGTGACTCGTTTAAACAAAACCCAAATACTGGTTGGTATTTAGAAAGTTACACATATTTTAAATGCTACAGAGATGCCGACAGTAACTGTTATCATTGTACTTATTGGCTGTGATTGGGAAGAAGAGCCTGGTTCAAATGAACTGATACTCTGCCCTTTAATAAAAGCCATTTTACAAATTCAGCATTGTTACCATGTAGAGGTCCCTTCAGGATTTCACGATGTTGCGATAGCAACAATTCACGCAAACTCAGCCAATACCCGCGATTTATTTTTGGCCTTGCAATTTCATCTAATTACTGTGAATTCGACCAATAAGTTTGATCCGTCACTGTACGCGGGCGGCATTATTTTCACACAGGACTTTCTCATCAGAGAAAGCAGGCATGAGTGAAATACATCACACGAAAGACCGTGCAAAGCAATTCCATAATGTTCTCTATGAAAGTGGAGGGAAACTCTTTTGCTCTGTGTGCAACATTGTCGTGGAACACAAAAAAAACCCTCGCTTGAGTGACACTTCTCTACAGCAAAACATGCCAGAAGCATGTCCGTGCAAGAGCCGACACGGCAGGTGACGATCACCGAAGCTGTTGCTCGTAAATCCATCGCAAGCAGCGAAAGGAACAAGGTAAACAACAAAACTTGATGACGTTTGTAAAACTAGGTCTGTGGTGGTTTGTGTTGTCAGTTGTCAGGCAGTACTTGCGCGGGCAAAGGTGATAGTGCTAGCGAGTTTGAGAGGGGCAGTTAATAAAACTATTTTTCATGCTTTCACACGGTAGTTTCATCAATCATTTATTCCAGTATTTCTCCTACATAGACGTAGCCGTGGCGTCGCGGCAACAAAATGATAAAAGTCTAAATATTTTACAGGGACAGGATTTTTTTTTCTTAATTGAATCAGCGCTGCAGTCTCCTGAGGAAGCAGCAGTTGTCTGCGGTCAGATCTGCATGTGATCGGAGCGTGCAGAAAGCAACGAGGGCATAAGATAATAGAGATAATAAATAGGAGATAATAAAAGGAAAGAACACTTAAAAATTTCATAACATGTTTGAGAAATCATAAGTTAATGCATTGCTGTGAGAAAAATCTGTCAAAAAAAAAAAACAACAAAAACTTTTCTAAAAGCTGCCGCAAATTCAGCATTTTAGGCCGCAACAATCACAAAAAAATCCTGCGAAATCCTGGAGGGACTGGTAGATTACCAAATCTGTGTCTGTTTGAGAGCTTTACACACTGCATTAAAGGCATTAAAAATACATAATGAGGCTTTTTAAGATTCCTTTATTTTCTAATGGCTGTCCTACTTTAAATCTCTCAAAATTTCTTCAATAATGTCCAATGCTACAATGTAGCAAACAGTTTTTTCCCAAAGGTGTCCTCTCTTTACTTTTCTTGTAATATTTCAACCTATTTTACATACAAGTTACTTGCTTACTTCTCAACTCTTGTTGATGTACAAGTACCATCATCTTACTTAATGTATAACTGCCTTAACCTCTTCACTAACTAAAACGTGTTAAAAATCAAGCCTTCAAGCGTTTCCACCTGAAACAGCTCTCAAAGATCAATAGATTTAATTAACGTGTCTCTTTAGAATTCTGACAAATACTTTTCATGCAATGTGTGACAGTATTACCCCCCAAAAAACGAGCATTATCAAAACAATTCAGGAATTCAATTCACATTAGAGCTGCAAGCAGCAATCAAAGGCCTCAAGCACCTCTGACGCCATCACCTCACTGTGGGCAGTTTGTTGCACTATGGCCAATCCTTATTTAACCTCTTAAGCCCTGAGGCCTATTTTCCAAAAATCCTATACGTTTACTTTTTAAGGCATTTCTCAGCTTTTACAAGGTCTAAACTGCAAATCTTGGTATCAAAATGAAGATAGGTTCTTGGGGAGTGGTGTGGATGAGTTAATTTGACAGTCAAGAACACTGGGTAAGAGTAATTGATGTTGGAATGGCCAAAAAAATGAACTCCGCCTAAAAAAAAAACACATGTTTCCTCCAATATCTCCTTATTTTACTTATAACGAAGCAAATAAACACGATCAATTGTAACAACTACATGTCAAGGACATCTGTAGCAAGTTTGGTGTTCATACTACAAGAAACTAATATTCTGTAAAGGTTTTGATTGAACAAAGTTCAGGCGTAATCCATGTTGAGCACAATAATTGAAATATGGAAAAAATCTTGTCCAAAGCTTCAGCTACGTTCATAGTCTTCTTTTCTTGCTTACGGGACATGATTTCAGCAAAAAACTCCTAAAGAAACGCTGTAAAAGGGGGGTGGAAGCTCATTTACCCCATCTTGCTGCGCTTTTGGGAACCTTTCATTCACAAACGCTTTCGACGTTCGACCTTCTGCGTGTCCCTACCCCCCGACCATCTGTCCAATCTGGGAGCTCTATATATCGCTGAAAAGCTCTGATTCTATGGAAGCCAATGAGCTCAACTATTTTGAGACTGACGGGATCGCCAACGAATCACACGACGCGCAGCGTGGAGAGACCACCTCTTACGCACGGGGAGTCATTCCGTATTTGGTGACGTCATGACGCCACGGAGCAACAAAAAAAATCTAAAATGGATTTTCCGCGAAGCTATCGACCGGACATAACAACAAACGGACTTTTATCGCTATGGAAATAACTTTTTGTTGAAAAAACGGCAAAGGTAAGCCAAGATTTACATGCTTGCTTGGTTTTCGCTGGCGTTTTTTCGTGGAACTTTCGCTCCCTGCTCGGAAATACTTCATGCAATGTTAATGAGTTGCATATCACTGGATTCAGCTGGTTGTTAGCTTTCATTTAATGTAATGGTTCGGGTGTTTCCGTTTATATTGTGGATACATATCGCACATAAACAAAAACGTGGTCATGAATTATACTCCGGACATGTTGTTGTTTATTTGCATGGCGTTCGAGCTGTGGTTAACGGATATGAAATTGAATTACCGTATTTTTCGGCTCATAAGACGCACCGGCACATAAGACGCACCCAATTTTTAAAGAGGAAAATCCAGAAAAAAAGATTCTGAACCAAATACTGTTGTAAAATATTTTATATCAACTGTGTAAAAGTTAACAGCCAAACGTAACATGAACAGACAGTAAACAGTAAAAGTAAAAAAAAAAAAAGGCTGTAATGTTTTTCTTTGCCCCCACTCATCACTCTAAAGTCCACCATTCGTTATCACCATCACTGTTCCAGTGCAACATTGTCACTACATTACTAATAATAGCCAGTAACATTGTCACTACATTACTAATAATAGCCAGTAACATTGTCACTACATTACTAATAATAGCCAGTAACATTGTCACCACATTACTAATAATAGCCAGTAAAATTGTCACTACATTACTAATAATAGCTAGTAACATTGTCACTACATTACTAATAATAGCTAGTAACATTGTCACCACATTACTAATAATAGCTAGTAACATTGTCACCACATTACTAATAATAGCCAGTAACATTGTCACTACATTATAAATAATAGCCAGTAACATTGTCACTACATTACTAATAATAGCCAGTAACATTGTCACCACATTACTAATAATAGCCAGGAGCATTGTCACTACATTACTAATAATAGCCAGTAACATTGTCACTACATTACTAATAGCCAGTAACATTGTCACTACATTACTAATAATAGCTAGTAACATTGTCGCTACATTACTAATAATAGCCAGTAACATTGTCACTACATTACTAATAATAGCTAGTAACATTGTCACTACATTACTAATAATAGCCAGTAACATTGTCACTACATTACTAATAATAGCTAGTAACATTGTCACCACATTACTAATAATAGCTAGTAACATTGTCACTACATTACTAATAATAGCTAGTAACATTGTCACTACATTACTAATAGCTAGTAACATTGTCACTACATTACTAATAATAGCCAGTAACATTGTCACTACATTAGTAATAATACAGTGGTTCCCCCCTTTAAACAAACACTCCCTAATTGCAGAACACGTTACTTACGTTTGTTATCTCATATGTACATGTGTGAGATGTACCGTTGAGAGATGATTTGAGTTTGAGTTTATTAAAGAAGAGTTTCAGTCATTGAGAGCGTTTTGTTTACCTCACGCGAGCGTGAGCGCGCGAGAGAGAGAGAGAGAGAGAGAGAGAGCAAGCGCTGGAAACAAGCGTATGCTTTTTGTTCTAATATAAATCCTTTTGAAATAACTCCATTAATAAAGGATCAAACTGTCCAAGATTGTGAAACTGTCCAAGTGAATGTTTAGCGGAAATAAAACCCTCACAGACTGAAGACGATGCTTATCGATCATCATCTTATTGTCAGGCTCAAAAAACATAACAGACAAACTATGAGCTGTGCCCATTTCACATCTTGAAATGTATTTTAGCGTGAGAAAACGGGTTTGTAGCGTGAGAGATCACTCAAGTGCAAGAGACTTACGTTGTGAGACACAGCAGTTGATCTCTGTAGTTTCGCTCGTGACGTAAGTATGGATGCGGATGCCAAAGGCATTGTGGGAAATGTAGTTTTCCCCCCGTTTTCGTTACGACCGCGCTATGGCAGAGATGGGCGATGACGTCAGCGCGCAGCGCTGGGTGTACAAATATGGCCGCGGCTTCGGCCTAGCTCCGGAGCTCCGGAGCTCTTACACCTCTCATACGGCCGTTACCGGACTTCGCGGCGGTTTGCATTCGCTTCATAAGACGCACCAACTTTTCCCCCTCAGTTTTGGGGAAGAAAAAGTGCGTCTTATGAGCCGAAAAATACGGTAGATACGTTTTTAGAGGAGTTTCCGCTGAACACAACAGTATTTAATATGTGTGGGTTATTCTCAGGGTTAGTGAGCTATGAGTGAAAATGTAACGCACAAGGGGGCAAGTCCCCGGTACCGGAGACTCTCAGGTTTAAGAGGTTAAGAGTTGAAATCAAGCAAGTATTGTCAAAATACTGAGCAATAAAATCAATGGCCACCTGGTGGTGCTATAGCCGGGAGTATACATTGTAGATGCAGTCAGACACCGGCTGTTAATTAAATGCATTAAATTACAAATGAAATACAATCTCTAGGAGTTCGTTAAAGTGCATAGTTTTCCTGCACATAAAAGCTGCTGTTTGTGCACTGATTTTCCGTCATACAGGAGAAAAGTTTCACGCGCGCATAAGCCAATTGGTGAAAGGGAAAGCTAAACGCTAACAAAGCTAAAGCTGTACATTTTTAAATATACAGTAAATAACAAAACACATCCACATATATAGAAATAAACAGATTGTTAGGAAGAGAGTTCATTTGCCAACAAGAAGATCAACTATAGATCTCTATGGATGTTAGCTGTTAACATTTAGCTTTAGCACGACTTTGCCCATCACAGACTTTTTCTCATAGATGACAGAAAATCCGTGCACAAACAGATGTTTGTATCCGCAGGATTAGATCGAGAAATTGCAGTATTAAATCCACAAATGCGTAAAATAACATTTGTACATGGAACAATGGTTTTGTAGTTGAAAATGTGTCTTTGTCTGAAACACTTCAGTGCAGGTACCATTCCGTACAATTTTTTTTTACAGTTCAAAAAACCTAATTTATATTCGTAAACCATTTATGCACTGAATTCGCTCTAAACGTGTCATCTGCTGGTGTTGGTTTACTGTGTTTTCTAAAGTCCACGGTCAATGCTTCCTGCTGCTGACCAACTTTATAGAGATGCAGAATGCATTTTCCAACAGGTCTTGGCACTTGCACAAAGCGGCAAAGCTACCAGCACCGGGATTGGAGACCAATGTATCCCATAAATGGCATTAACCCAATAAAAAAAATCTATTATGAGGGTCGGAAGATGTGACGTTTCACGACATTGTAATTAAACGACGAATAATACAATGTTAATAAGTAACAAAAGTGTTTTATTATTTTTAGTGATTCTAGTTCAGATTCAAAAGCCTAAACTCGGGTTTCTGTGTATTCAACTCTGATGTTTTGTTATGAAATATTTGAAATATGAAAGGAACAGTGTACAGTGGACTACTAACCTGATCCACCAGGGGTTTCAAAAGAGCGTCAGCCCTTTCTTTGCTGAGGAAGTGCTGCGTGTCGTAGAGAAAGATCTTATGGAGGCAGTCCAACACGTACTGCAGAAGAAGACTGCTCTTGGTGACCTGATCCTCCATGGAATCATCCTCTGAATCACTGTCCTCCACAGCCTCAAAGAAGGCTTTATCTTTACGAAGAAGAGAACATGTTTTTTTTAATCGATGACACATTTACTTTGAATACGGATGATAAATTACCTGTCTGTGAAATGTTGAGCTGCTGCAGAAGATCTGAAAACGGTTTGACCAGCTGACCAGCAAACAGCACGAAAAGCCCTTTAAGCTTGTCAGCTATGCGGTCAGCCAGTCTGTAGAAGGTCAGCAAACGGTCTTTAGGAGCACCGTCCATCTTTGACCAGTCAAACAACTGTCGAGTGAAAAGAGGATTACACATTTACATGTCTCCCATACTACAAGAAAAAGTATAAATCAACGAATCATAGAATTGAATTTAAAGATAAGGCATACAACGTTTAAGACCTTTATTCAGATTAAACATGCAAGATTCAGTCCCTCCAAGATTTCGCGATCGCGCAATTTCACACAAATTCAGCCAAAACCCGCGATTTATTTGCGGCCTTGCAATTTCATCCAATCACCGGGACTTAATTGCAAATTCAACCAATCAGTTTGGTCCGTCACTGTACGCGGCACTATTTTCACACAGGACTTCTTTATCAGTGAAATACATCACACTTACCTACAAATTTCACTGCAAAGCAATTTCTTCTCTACAGCAAAACTTCTGTACACAGTAGTGCTGGGCGATATGGAAAAATCATATATCACGATATGGATTATTTTATATCACGATAACGATATATATCACAATATACCACAATAAAGTACGTTTTCAGTTATTCTCTGAAAAGTTTGACAAAAATATCATTGCATACTCTTTCTGCAACTTTATTTTGAAGTGACATTTAACTGAACTGTCACAAATGAGAAAAACTACATTTTAGTGCAGCAATGTAAACGTATCAAATGACAACAGATGTGGTGGAGGTAGAGCTACAGTAGCCTTCACATTTTTTAACCACATCATAGTTATTTAAATAGTATTATAAAAATAAACTATTTAAAAAAAAATGAACCACACTGCAAACATCCTTCTCTACTTGGGCCCGGCATGCGTTATATAAGCGAGGACACTTGACATTACTGAAGTGCTTACGACTGGGCATAACGTACCTCGGGTCAAGCACTTTGACGAGGTCTCGGAAGCTACCCTTCTCGACTGCATACAGGGGATCATGCCTTTACAACAGTAATGCAAGATGGCACATGGGATTTCTTTATGGCGCTGGGACGTTTTTTCATACGGTGTGCATTTTATGAAAGACTCTTTAATTTTAGGCTGGCTACATTTTTTCTCGCCACTTGCCCGTGCATATTTGCATACTGACTTTGCCTAACTTTTTGGCGCGGTCACGTGACAAAAGAACGAAATGACCCGGACTCGCTGAAAAACCTAATCTTTCGGAGAAACTCGCAAAAAGACCTAATCTTTTCGGGTTCCGGCTCATGGCCGCTCCGTAATGTTAACCAATGCAGCATGAGCCGGAAAGAGAAAAGACCGAAAGGAACCGGACTCGCTAAAAGAACGAATCTTTTCGGATCCCGGCACTATAGCGGTCACGTGACAAAAGTGCTAAAGAAGCCAGTCCGGACTGAGTGCACGGACTGCACACGTTAACGTCAGAGTGAAGTAATTTTGTGTCGAACAAAAGAGATTTAAATCTAAAGAAGACAGATCAGAGTTTGGGTAAACCAGACTTTTTAGATTTTTTAGATTTTAGTAAAATGAACGAAATGACTCGAAAAAGATCCGTTCATTTTACTGAACGAGACTCAAAGAACCGAATCCGTAAAATGATCCGAACTTCCCATCACTACTAGCGTAAAGCATGTCGCAACAACGTAAAGCGTCCGTTGCAAAATCACAAGACGGAGTTACTTTGCGAAAAAGTTCATTTTTATTCTTGATTATCACTTATATAAAGGGTAGAGTATGCATTGCATAGCCACAAGACATTATCATACATTTGTCATAGCCTATTTAATGCAATATTTTCTTTAGTAATTGATAAAATTAGGTTAGAAACGATAGAAACGGTAGAAGAGAAATAGGACGATAGACACTTTTCTATCGTCCCCACGATATATATCGTCATATCGCCCAGCACTAGTACACAGTATAAACAGAAACTCTTTTCTATTAAACAAAGAAGGCTTACCTTGAAAAAAAGAGGTCTGAAGGTGACTTCTGAAAGTTTCAAAATCATCACAAGCTGACAGTCAATCACAAAGCCTTCAATCTCAGCGGTCTTCTTCAGATCTCCCTGTGAGGGTAATAGCAGTAATTATCATTATTATGATCGTAAACACTGTAAATGCAAATTAAATTATGTTTGTTGCACAGTACCTTGCAATGCTGAGCACGGAAATCAAGAGCAGACAGGAAGAAAGAACTGAGCTCTGATTGGTGGTTATTTAGCTCATTTTTGTCCATGTGAGTGATGTGATCCTTCAGGACGCTCATCAGAGGACCAAGGCGGTTCTGTATGAAGTCCAGAGAAAATGGAGATTAGCTTATAACCTTAATATGAGAAAAGTTTGTATTAAACACACATTTTTTTTTAAAGGTAGGTCACGTAATAATACAACCTTGCCATGCATCACGACACTTTAACAGAGGCTATGATCTTGCTTGATTACCAGATTAATGCAACCACTTTATGCCCTGTGATGGACTGGCGAACTGTCCAGGGTGTACCCCCGCCTCTCGCCCAATGTGTGCCGGAGATAGGCACCGGCAGACCCCCGCGACCCCGAAAGGGAATAAGCGGGAATGAAAATAAATGAATGAATGAATGAATGCAACCACTTTAAACAGGCGCTAGGAATAACTGGAAGAATAGAATATTAAAGTTTATAAAAAGGTTTGATCACACCAATTCCGGTTAAGTGGGCTACCTCACTGAACCACTATTAAACCCATCCACATGATTTGGGCCAGAATGATAAAATACATTAGTGAAAAGTAAATAAAAATGTAGAGAAATTTCAAACAATGCCAGAACCTTTTTATCAGATTTAGTTCGTATTTTTCAAATTAATCCAAGTATTTTTGTTTTTGCAAAGGTTTGGACGTGTAATCCCTTAATCCAGTGGTCCCCAACCTTTTGTGCACGACGGACCGGTTGATTGTCATTTTCACGGCCCAATTAAAAGGTGTGTGGCAGATAAAAACAAAATAAAATAAAACGATAAGATCTGCATTAAAAACGGTGGTATTTTCTCTATAATAATAATAATAATGAACGTAAATCCACTGTGTAATCATGTGCAACTTTATTAGCTGCCTCCTCCTAACATCGCACCAACAACAGAACATGACATGAGCAACATCCTTTCTGCCCCAACACACCCTGGTCTCTATGGTAACGTTTAAACATACCTTTTACTTTTGTCTTTTACTGTGGGTTGCCTGGTCTCCAAATGGCGAACCAGTTTTGAAGGCTTCATCGCCTCATTAGACAGCCGGTCACTGCATATTATGCACAGCGGGCTTGGTGCATGGGAATCACCCGTGGCGATAAATCCATATTTTAAATAGGATTCTTGATACTGTCTGTTAAAGGCAGCTTTTCC
This sequence comes from Danionella cerebrum, assembly GCA_007224835.1. NCBI lineage: Eukaryota > Metazoa > Chordata > Actinopteri > Cypriniformes > Danionidae > Danionella > Danionella cerebrum. The sequence goes on along the minus strand of SRMA01024862.1, from coordinate 7,562 downwards.
TTTTTAGCAGGTGCAGGCTCCTTTTCTGTACCTTCATTAGACCGTTTCCCCTTCGTAAAGAAACTTTCTAAAGAACTTTGTTTTTTGCTCATTTTACTAGCTTGGGGTTTCATTAAGCGGGATGTATCACGTGACTTATAGTGTCGAGGACTTGACATGCGTCAAGTGAGACGGATGTAACAGAGAGAATCCACTTTTCAAAATAAAACATCATTAAGACTAAATGGAAATTATTTTTTCTTTGTGTGCGGCCGGGTACCGGTCCACGGCCTGGGGGTTGGGGATCACTGCTCTTAGATACTCTACCACACTAATGAAGTTGTTTATTTATCCAACAGCTGGATTCGTTTCCTCGACTTCGTGAAGAAACCGAACGCATCGTCACAAGCCATATCCGCGACCGCGAGAGTCAGGCTAAAGAACAGGTGAGTACCTCACGCCCGGAGTTGTCTCTGTATCAAGCTCGACCATATTTCTATGTGTGTTTGAACCCGCAGATCCTGCTGCTCATCGACATCCAGCTGGCTTACATCAACACCAATCACGAAGACTTTATCGGCTTTGCAAAGTACGTACTTCACCTGGAGTCTAAGTTGATTGTTGTTGCTCTTGTAGTAATTAGCTATGGTTTTTCACCGTCAATGTGATCATTGTTTGCGTTTCCTAAAATGCTGTTCAATTGGTCAGAATGAACGTGCACACGGAGGTAAACAATGCCTGAGGACTGGGAAAACATGCTCAGAATGGAGTTTTCTGCACGACTTGGGATCTTTTGTGTTAATCGCTTCTGATGCACGCTGCTAAAAGAAGCTCAAATTACAAACCACTCTACATTCTACCGCAAGCTGCCATGAAAAATGTAGACAGACACATGCCTCCCACAAGTGATAACGGTGGCTATATTCGTTCAAAAAGCTTGTTTTTATCATCTTTGTTTTGAGTTGGGATCAGAGTTTGATCTCACCACAAACGATACGCTCTGAAGGCTTTTACACAGCGCTAATGCAATTATTCACACCAGCCGGAAAAAACGCTGCGTCATTTTTCAAGAAACGTACCGAGCCGTTTTTTTCTCGGTGTAGTAAACCGCTGTGATTGGCTCGTCGGTCACTTGTCTTCAGCTGAGAAAGGCAGTGATAGGCGGCGCTCGAGAACAAAACGAAGAGCTGTACTCACTACGGTGGGTTTGCGGTGGTTTAGATGACGCAGGAAGCACAAACGATTGTTTTTGGTGTGTGACAACTTGCATTTTGAAGATTTTTCTGATTTGATTCATTTGTTTCTCTCAGCGCTCAGCAGAGAAGCAGCCAAACGAACAAGAAGAGCTCTGCTGGAAATCAGGTCTCTCACCCTCTTCACACTCTACTCCTTTACTGTTCTCCCTGTGAGGTTCTGTGCTTGCTCACAAGCTTCTGTGTGTTCTTCTGTTCCTCTCCTCTCCGGCTCACTTTCCTCTGCGGTCTCACCGTATCAGGAGCTCCAGGTAAGAGCACCTTGTGTTTGCGGCTGATTCTTGCTCAGTTACGCTTGAGATTCTAAGGGATCTCGAAGGCCAACAAATGCAAGCAACCCCCAAAACGTACTTTTGAGATCTAGAGGCCACAAATGACTCACACTTCAGGAATTCTTCCTGTGAGACTAGTTACTTCTCCAAGGACTTTGTGACCGATTGCTAGTCCATATTACAATTCTTTATTGACAACAAACCAAGATCATAATCCCTCAAGGAGGAACTTTCAGGAACTGCCATCTGATTGGATGGGACAGCCTCAAGGAGGAACTTTCAGAAAGACACGCGATTGGTCAGAACCGCCTTTAAAACTCTTATCCCAGAATTCAAAGAAGTCTTCAAGAGTTTGCAGAAAGAAAGAAGTTTGCAGAAAGCAAGAATTTTGCAGAACCGAAGGAAGAGCAGCAAGCCTTCTGAACCGCGAGATGTTTTCCAGGACAAAGAGAACAGCAAAGACAGGAGCCAAACGGGTGCTCCATGGAGGAGACACAAGCCTCCGTCCAAGTCTTTCTTAGACTTCTGAAGAAGTTTCGCATAGTTTCTTAAAGTTTTAAAGACTTACAACAAGAGCAACCCTTTCATTCGTTTTTATTCGTTTCGGCTAAAGTTCAGTGTTGTAAGCGACCGACTTTCTTCATCGAACGATTTCTTCACAAAGGACATCTGAGGCAAGATACGGGACTTCAATAGAATTACTTTCACACGCAAGTAACATTCAAGAATCCGTGAACTTTGCTGGTGCAGTATTATAGTCTTATTAGCCTCATCGATAACTCAATGCAAAGGTGAAATTAATACCTGATTGATGGTTTCTCAAGTCAACCCTATGCTAGATGCCTGAAACTCACAATTACAATCTATCTCTCTCAGTATGAATGTGTGCGTGTGCGTGTGTGTGCGTCCGTGTGTGTGTGTGTGTGCTAGCTACTTGTTAGACTAGTATTTGTTTGTCTTAGATATTTTCCAATAAATATTTACTTTTATAATAAAAGAGAAGTATCTCGTAATGTTTGCAAGTTGCTGCTTTATTCTGTAGATCTGTTGCTACCGTGCTCTTAGGATTGATTTTACTGTATTTATAGTACAGTTGATGGATATTATAAACATTCAAACATTCTAAATTATCTAAAACCTTTAGATAATTCCATTTGAGTTAAACTGATGAGTTTTCCTTAATATACAGTAACTACATTACATATTTTAATAAACATTGTCACGTGTGTTTAAATGATATATGAAGCACTGTCCGAGACACTGAGTCAACTCATTTGAATAACCTATTATACCTTCAGGTATAATCAATTCCCTAATAGCTATAACAGCAATATCTTCTACAACAGGGGTGCTCATTACGTCGATCGCGGAGGTGCTACCGGTCGATTGTGGCGTAAAATTGAAATAATATCAGCCGATCATTCATCCCGTCACAGTTCAGTAAAGTTATCTGCAGATTCATGGATTCGGTTTTCTCTGCTCAATAGCTCGAGACCAGAATGTTCTTAGTAAACAAATAATACCTATTTTTAATGTGTAATGTAGCGGACAAACTACAAAACGTTTTTTTATCAAAACAAGTTTCCCTCTGCATTCACAGAAACACATTACCGTCTATGAGCAACCCGCTGACATGGAATCGCTTAGGGGCCGTCTGCAAATTACCAGATCCAAAATATGTTTTACCCAGAATATGCTTCATAACTTCATTCTAAATTGTTCTATTACAACCAAAATCAAGCAACACGCCACTCCTCACCTGAATATTGTACTGCACGACTCAGTTTCAATAAATATTGAAATATTTATTAGAGCATCGTTTTTATTCTTGATTATTTGGATCAAAGCTCAATTGCTCCCATAAAAATCACTCTATTACCATCAAATTCAGGTCACACACAACTGTTCTAATGATTCAATTCAGTGCAAGTCATCAAATTAAACTCACGTTATTACAAAAAATGTAAATAATTAATTATTATGTGTGTTTTGTCAATTCTCAACAAAGTTGAAAATAATTGTTTGTTGGTTGATGTTTTACATTTTCTAGCGGGTAGATCACTTCGACTTGGTCATTTTAAAAGTAGCTCGCAAGCTGTGAGCACCCCTGTTCTACAAGATCTTTTAGCCAAGAGTGTACACCTGACAGATTATTCCAAGCATTGTGTACGTGTGTGCTGCAGGTGATCCGCAAGGGCTGGCTGACCATCAATAACATCAGCATCATGAAGGGAGGAGCCAAGGAGTACTGGTTCATCCTGACCGCAGAGAGCCTGTCCTGGTTTAAAGACGACGAGGTCTCATCTCTAAACATCATTCACTCTCGATCAGTTTATCATTCATGCGTTAATCGATAAACACCAATAATTGTTACGTGTTTGCAGCTAAACCAAAGTTTCATGTTCTGTTCTTCTCTGTGTGATCCTCGCGACAGTCCAATGTCAGTTCGAATCTGTTTCTGTCGAATATGTTTCAGTCAAATCTGTTTCTGTCAAATCTGTTTCAGTCCCATCTGTTTCCGGTTTCAGTCCAATCTGTTTTTGTTGAATCTGTTTCAGTGGAATTGTTTTCAATCGAATCGTTTTCAGTGGAATCGGTTTCAATCGAATCAGTTTCAGTCGAATCTGTTTCCTTCGAATCTGTTTCCATCGAATATGTTTCAGTCGAATCTGTTTTCCGTCGAATCTGTTTCCATCTTATTTGTTTCAATGGAATCTATTTTGGTCGAATATGTTTCAGTCGAATCTGTTTTCCGTCGAATCTGTTTCCGTCGAATCGGTTTCAATGGAATCTATTTCCGTCAAACCTGTTTCCGTCGAATCTGTTTTCAGTCGAGTGAATCTCACCCGTCTGTCTGTCTTTTTTAGGAGAAGGAGAAAAAGTACATGCTTCCTCTGGACAATCTGAAGGTGCGAGATGTGGAGAAAAGCTTCATGTCCAGCAAGCACATGTTCGCTATCTTCAACACTGAACAGCGGTAAAACAGACAACACACACTGCTGTTAGCGAAAGTGCTTAGCCTAGCATAACTCTGATGAATGCAATCGTATCCAGCTGCTGACGAACACCCTCGTAAGAGCAGTGGGCGCAGTCTGTGTCACATATGAACAAAAGTTATTTTTATTCAATACATACAATTATTCACAGAACTAGCCTAAAGAGACATATTGTAAAGTTATTTTAAATAAAACATAGCTGGGCAGTGGGTGCCCCTCAAACCTGAGCTGGAGATAATAATGTTTTGGATGTCTTACATAGGCTTCTCCTGCGGCTCAGTCACCAGAGCGTTTCACTAACAACACAAACATCATGGGTTGAAACTAAAGCTGAACCGGACAGATTTTACTGCTCTGGTCATGTGTATTAAAGTTTGTCACAAAACGTCTAGGTTACCTTACGTAACCCCCGTTCCCTAAAGGAGGGAATGCAGATGTATGTCGAGTTTCTCGACTATGGGACTTACCGAACCGGAGGTGGTATCGAGTATTTAACGGGTGAATTAATTGATTTGCGAGTGTAGATGATTAGCAATCAGCCGCTCTATAAGAGGAGCGCTTGCCTCTACACTCATTCTGCATCTTCTGAGGAGCCAAACCTACTTACCTCTCGGCACCTCAGATCAGCGACTTGGGCGGCAGCATGGCATGGGAATGTCTGCATTCCCTCCTTTAGGGAACGGGAGTTACGTAAGGTAACCTAGACGTTCCCTTACAGTCGAGAACGCAGAAGTATGTCGAGTTTCTCGACTATGGGACGTTATCATAGCGCCATGCCTCAAGTCCATCCAGTCAGTCTGACTTATAGCTGTTAAGGTTAGATGTTAGCCAGGCGCAAGACTGGGGATCTCCTTCTGCCCCTTAGCCCGCAATTGGGGGGCAGTCTATTGGGGGGTAGTCGCATGTGCTGTACAGCAGGGCAACCAGAAGGAGTGCACCTCTGATGTGGAACAGAGGTGCACGGAGATCGCGTTGAGACCTAAAGAGGGCTTCCAGTGAGTGCATGTCTCACCGGCCAATTAGGAGGGGGAAAGACGAAACCACCGTTAGGGGGTCGTGAAAGAAGGGGTTCAACGAACTACCATCAGGGAGTCGTGAATAAAAATGGTCTGCAGGCTCAGTACATCCAAATTCGGACACAACCGCAGTCAGTCCCAGAGCAGAGCCCTTATCGGTGTTGGAGTTGGAGATGAGGGAAAGGATGTTCGACAGGGTATTCATGGGTATTGCCCCCAACTGCGGCGATGCCACGGGTGGGGTGCGCCCTCAGCCTAGCTAGAGGGCAGGGTACATCACTCGCCTGGTAAACCAGCTGGATAGCCTCCACAATCCAACCTGCTACCCGCTGCTTGGACACAGCATACCCGTACGCTGCTCTATAAAGCAAATGAAAAGCTGCTGGGAGAGACCTTCGACGCAAAGTCTCCACGGCGGTGCCAAAGAGGCCATCTGGGAAAGTAGAGTCCAGGAACCGGATATGATCTACGGACATCATAAACCACAGATGGAGTTCCTGGACCACACTGTGGACATTGTGAGGCCAATGCACTGCCAGTTTGGTAACCTGGAGGGCGAAATCTGATGCAAAGCGCAAATCTTGAATAGACTGTTGGCTGCCACCACTCTGGTACATGTCACAGAGGACTTTGGCCAGAAGACCTACAAGTCGTCGTGTCATGTAAGCTTCAGCAGCTCGATTCACCGCAGATCAGACGGAACGCACGCCTGATGCGTGGGGATGACGCAAGGGATTGCCTGACGTCACTGGCCCCACGCTGTCAGCTAAGGCCTCGAAGGAACTCTCGGCTCGTAGGAGCACCAGAAACCGAAGCTTCGGTGTCCTCTTCCTCGAGAAGGATCTCCTGTACCTCAGTGTGCGGCAAGGCAGAGTGTTGCAGTGCAAACACTCGTATTCTCACTTCACGAGAGCAAAGTGGTGTGTTTGAGCCCAAACACTCCGCCCATTTCTCATGACTGTCCTCCGACGAGACCCACCACAGCCAGGAGTGTTACAGATTGGCCCATCGCCGTGAAAATGGACGATTCAGAGCAAAACTGGAATACTGGACAGACTCTCGCTGTGAATCAGAGGTGCCGTGGTTTGGTAGCTTGACTATCTGGGCTAGCACAGCTACACCTTGCGCTGAGGTAAGCAACCTTTGATATTTCAGCTGAGAATAAGCGTTGAATTCAGAGGATGTTAACCATTCGCTCCGAGAAAGATAACAGAATGAGTGTAGAGGCAAGCGCTCCTCTTATAGAGCGACCGATTGCTAATCATCTACATTCGCAAATCAATTTGCCCGTTTAATACTCAGTACCACCTCCCAGGTTCGGTAGGTCCCATAGTCGAGAAACTCGACATACGTCTGCGTTCTCGACTGTAAGAGAACTTTATTTCTTCAAAATGCACTGCTCTTCATCATAGAAACTGTTGTAAACGTATTGTTGGACTGATACATTTCATTTGTTGATATATTGAAACACTTTTTATTATCTTTAACAGCTATTCACTGTTATTTTCAGCAATGTGTTCAAGGACAATCGTTTTCTAGAGCTGGCCTGTGACAGTCAGGAGGAGGTGGACAGCTGGAGGGCGTCTCTGCTGAGAGCTGGAGTCTACCCAGAAAAGGCTGCGGTGAGAACTCACTGGTGGTTACTGGTTACTGCTGATCATCACTAACACGATGAGCTGCTGTTGATCAGACTCTAGTCATGACTGATAATTCTCGGAATCATAGTTAGAAGGAGCTGCACTGCATCTTTGTGGATTTAGAAAAAGCGTATGACAGGGTGCCGAGAGAGGAGCTATGGTCCTGTATGAGGAGGTCAGGAGTGGCAGAGAAGTACGTCAGAATAGTTCAGGATATGTATGAGAGAAGTAAGACAGCAGTGAGATGTGCTGTAGGTCAGGCAAAGGAGTTCAAAGTGGAGGTGGGGCTACATCAAGGATCAGCTTTGAGTCCCTTCTTATTTGCTATGGTGATGGACAGGTTGACAGATGAGGTCAGGCAGGAATCTCCGTGGACAATGATGTTTGCAGATGACATTGTGATTTGTAG
>SRMA01024861.1:0-74679 GCA_007224835.1 Danionella cerebrum | reverse complement strand
AGAGGCAGAGATGGAAGTAGCAGAGATGAGGATGTTGAGGTTCAGTTTAGGAGTGACGAGGATGGACAAGATTAGGAATGAGCACATCAGAGGGACAGCTCAGGTTGGTTGTTTTGGAGACAAAGACAGAGAGGCCAGGTTGAGATGGTTTGGACATGTGCAGAGGAGGGATAGTGGTTATATTGGTAGAAGGATGTTGGAGATGGAGATGCCAGGCAAGAGGTCAAGAGGAAGACCAAAGACAAGATATATGGATGTGCTGAAAGAGGACATGAAGGTAGTTGGTGCAAGAGTAGAAGATACTGAGGACAGAGTTAGGTGGAAAAGGATGATTCGCTGTGGCGACCCCTAAACTGGGAACAGCTGAAAGGAAAAGAAGAAGAAGAAGTTTGTGGTTGAAGTTGCTTCGTTTATCTTAAATAGTTTAATCCAAACAATCCAGAGACAACCTTCCAATATTTTCTTTTTAATTCAGTAGTGTCGTTCAGACATCCACGTCCACCTAATGAATATTCATGAACACCACCAAGAATCAACCGAGAATATTAAAAACCACGTTTTACAACACCCAAGTAAAAGTCCGCGAACAGACATTTGATTGGTTCGTGGCATTGTCTTTCAGAGACACGTGATCCGGTTTTTTTTGTATCTAGGAAGTAGTCAAGGCAACACTCTGGCTGTAACGTGACTTGTAGCAGAACACGATTAAATTTTGATTTTGTCTCGCTGTTATTTGAAAAACGTTGAAAAATGGGTGACGGGGACGAGAAATTCGATGGGATGTTGCTGGCCATGGCGCAGCAGCACGAGGGAGGAGTGCAGGAGGTAAATAACAGATGAACAGAGCGAACCGCATGCTAGCAGCTGAGCTAACCGAGACATGATGACTTGCCAAATTCATAAAATATGATTTTTTTTTCAGAAACGGCAAAGCTTATATTAATTTCTGGATTGGCAGAGCAGATAAACATCCACAAACATTTAACAATGAAAAGAATGGAATAACGTTATTAGTTTAAAATGTAGTTGGGCATCTTGCTCCTAATGTGTAGCCTTTTTATAAATTTGTTGATAAACTCTCTTAAGTTACCGTTTAACTGTTCATAGATTTACTGATATCCATTGTGTTTAACAACGGCAATTTCTATAATAAAAATAACCAAACAAGATTTTAACTTGTCTATACGATGAATATTTAGTTTAACTTAGTACTTAGCTATCCAAATGTAATTACTTAAAGTAACGTTGTCGTATCTACTTTCTGTCGACAGTTGGTAAACACTTTCTTCAGTTTTCTGCGGAGGAAAACGGATTTCTTCACAGGGGGAGATTCCGGTGCACCAGAAAAGGTTTGATTTGTTGTGTAAAAATTTACCAAAATAAGCTTTAAAGCTGGGGTGTCCAAACAGCTGTAGATACTGAGGTACTGAAGTTTCTTTGCTACTTTTGATTCCTGATTCCGTGCCCATGTGAGAGCGAGAGACCAGGACATATTTTTACAGCAAACACATGAGCATTCAACATGTTCCAAGATCTGAGCACATTTTAATGATAGTCTTTTGTAAACAAAAGTAGTCTATGTGGTTATTTATTTCTTAATCAGGTATTGGAAGGCTGTCTTTCTTCAAAACGTGTGTGGTACCCATCATCAATCACTCAAAAAGTGATCCAGCACAATTAAAATCATACTTCCATGCACATTTATGATGCTTTAACACATTCACCTATCCATCGGGGTATTTGTACTACTGTCGAGGGCTAGTTACACCTATGTGTCTGGTTCATGATCATTTCTCTGTAGAACATCTCCCAATCAATAGATGGTGCTTAGACTTACTCAATTCTACATAAGCTTGATTTTCTGTTTCTTCAGAGGGTAGTATCCTATGAGTGTGATTTCCACGAAAATCATAGTTGCCTGAGAAGGATTCAACTGTGCATTTTAATTTTTTGCAAATATTTATAATGTAGTGGACAGAGTTTATTTAAAGCATGTGTGAGCATCGTCTGTACAAGTGTGTTTCTATATTTCTGCTTGTTATAGCTGGTTAAAGAGGCGTTCGCTCATCACAATAAGCTCGCTCTCAAAGCTCAGAAGGAAAAACAGTCTAAACAAGAAAAAGAGAGGAAGGAGAAGGCTGAGAGAGCTGCCAAGCTAAAGGATGAGGAGGAAAAGAAGAGGAAGCTGGAAGTGGAGGAGCCCAGAATCAAAGAGCTCACAGATGAGGAGGCAGAGAGACTCCAGTCACAATTAAAACAAGTGAGTGGCAGAAGTTGAACGTGAATAAAAATAAAACTCTTGTCTTAAGGTGAAAACTAAACATTTTTGCACATTTTCCCATTTTTTCCTATGCATTAATTAATTAAATGTTTTGAAAAAACATCACAACCAAAGCCTTTTGTGTCCCATATATTATATTTAAAAGTAAACTTTTTTAATTGTGCCTGTGTGCATAATTTTTTTTCCCTGTTATGAGCATGGTTATTCTTTTTTTTTAGTAGTTTACAGTTTGCTCTAATAAATTATCTTTAAAAATGTTTTTAAAACTGTGGCAAAGCTTGATATAATTTTTTTTGTGCATCCTCTACTTCTTTTTATATACCGATATATTTTTCATTACATTACAAAATAATTCCACAACAATCCTGAAATTGTACAATAAATACAATTCCGGGTAGTAAATTTTGTCTTTTTTTTTTTTACTGCAAAAATCTCAAATATAGAGAATTGAAGAGTTTTTTATATATATTTTATAACAAAACGAAAAAGTTTTGTGACAAAATAAAAAGGATTATATAAAAAAAGTCAAAACAATGTGAAAAATACGTCTACTAAACCTTGTACACTGTTCCGAGCACTTTTTGTTCCATTGTGCTTTTTTTGTATGAAAACACATGCCATATTACAGGTGATGTACCTCCATCTATCTCTTCTTTTCACCACTAGATGGCACTGATTTGGGGTTTGTAAAATAGAAATGAAAGTTGATTGTGCTTTTTCACACATTTTATTTAAAATTACCTTGTAAATGGACTGTCAATCTGTCCAGGGTGTACCCCTGCCTCTCGCCCTGTGTGACCTGGAGATGGACACCAGCAGAACCCTGTGACCCCGATAGGGAATAAGCGGGCAAGAAAATGAATGAATACCTTGCAAATTATGTCATAACTCTTGTAATGTTCGTTTAAAACCAAAAATGTATAAACTAATAACCTTTTTGTTATATTTGAAATCAAACTAGTTGTGACTGGAAAACACACTGGTCTGTGCAGAGACTTCTAAGGGTTAATGTGTGATGTTTAAATTTGGTTTTGGTGAAAATACAGTATATTTAACATTGACCATGATTAAAATTTTCCAGTCCCTTTTTAAAATCCTTTAAATATGTGTAATAACTACCGGTAAACCTTAATAGTCTCTGTGATTCATAGTGTCTGTCATTATAGAATCATTGCACAATATCAGATGAATGAGCATGAAGTTAACTGCTCTCATCACATTGCAGTCGCATGTTGCCATAGACAAGCTCATAGTGATGACATGGACGTGTCATGGAACATCAGAGATGAGTGCAAACCATTAATCTGTGATGTGCTCATATCATATTTTATTACTGGATTAGCTGTAAACACTCAGGGCTCTTTAGCTTTTTGGAGCGGAAATATATTTTTGCAGCACTTTAGTGACGCAGTTAACTGCTTTTGTGCGTCCTGATTGAAACATGAATAGAAATGGTGAAAACCAAGCTTGGAGAACAAGCACCATGAACACGCGTCAAATTAGATTCTTACACACGAGGAATTCTAAGATGTGCGCACTGCTTATTACTGTCCCCCTGAACACAAGACTAGAACTGGTTCCTAGTTATCATGATGCACTTGTTTATCAGCATTCCACATCTCTAGTGTGGGTTTTGTCTTGAGATTAGTTGCCTATTTATTAAATTCAAGCTAGTCAATCTCAAATTGTACATTATATAATGTGTTCATGTAATGTGCATTTTTCCACATTCCCAGTCTAAGGTAGCAGAAAAGAATTCAGAAATGGCTGAGAAAACAGATGCAGAGAGTCAAGACAAAAAGGGGGTGAGTGGCTTTTATTTGTGTTTTTATTGAGAGCGTAGTGTTTGTGAGCAGCTGTCGATGCTTGTTTCAGTCGGACTCCGAAGGAGAGGAAGACGAGAAAGACAAAAACAAGATAAAGCCCAATGCTGGAAATGGAGCTGACCTTCCCACCTACCGCTGGACTCAGACCCTGTCTGAAGTGGATGTGAGTAATATTTTTATGGCATGTGACCAAAACATTTCGGATGGTGTGCAATGAAATCGGCTCGTTGTTAGTCCATTCATGCCGCCCCATCTCAATTCCAACAGAAAAACGCATTGCCATTTCATTGGGATTTATTCCGTGAATGCATTTCCATCGAAGTTTATGCACATTCGTATTATCAAATGAAAAGGTTTTTCATGAATTTTTATGCACATTTTCAAAGCATGTGCATGCATTTGGTGGTTTTCATCTAGGGTTTTTATGTAATATTCCAAAGTGTGCATGACAATGTGTGGTGTGAAATGCAGCTAATGATTTTATTCTAAGCTGCTTCAGCCACCTTTGGATACAAGCATCCTCTGATTGCTTGGTTTCACATCTGAGATAAAGTCAACGAATAAACTATGTTTCAGAGCTTGAGGTTGACCTGCTGTCAACTGACATAGATTTAACATCTTCCATCAGCTCATTGTGCCTTTCGATGTGAGCTTCCGTCTGAAGGGGAAGGATGTGGTGGTTGACTTCCAGCGGCGCTCACTGAAGGTCGGCTTGAAGGGTCATCCGCCGCTGATTGATGGACAGCTCTTCAGCGAGGTTAAAGTGGAGGAGAGTTCTTGGCTCATTGAAGATGGAAAAGTGGTCACCATTCACTTTGAGAAGGTGTCGATCAAAGCCTGGTTGAAGGGCTTTTAACTGAAGCTGCTGTGTTTCTGAATGCTGTGTTTTTTTCCAGATTAATAAAATGGAGTGGTGGAATCGCTTGGTGACTACCGACCCTGAAATTAATACTAAGAAAATCTGTCCAGAGAACTCAAAGGTAAGAGCCATCTAATGAAGATGAATACAATGAATAAATCAATAGGGATACTAACCTTTAGTCTCCGATGGGGACCCTACGCATGCCTTAAAGTATTATTTCGGTCATTTTTGATCATGATTTGGTGACAGTCCTGAGGGCACACACACACACCAGTGAACCTGTATGGTTGTGTAGCAACCCCCCCCCCAACATAAATTATATCTCAAATATTGATATATATATACAGCATATATATATATATATATTTAAAAAAAATAATAAATGTATACAAACGTTTGCATTCCACTGTAGACTAGTATGCAATAAAAGTGCCTTGTCACAGAAAAACACTGGTTTAAATGGTGAAGTTGTGGAGGTTGAACACCATTAATCTGAACGTTGTGCTGCTGTGTTTTTCACACAGCTGTCGGATCTGGACGGGGAGACCCGTGGTATGGTGGAGAAGATGATGTATGATCAGAGGCAGAAATCCATGGGGCTGCCCACCTCTGAAGAGCAAAAGAAACAGGATATCCTCAAAAAGTAAGAAAATTGTCTTGATCCATGGAGTAAGCATCCAGGGACAAACATGTTTGTAGCTTGCCATAATAATAATAATAGTTAATTTAATGTTCACTTCAGTTAATATTCACCTGACTCATTGGACAATCAACTGGTAATAAATTAGAATATAATTAATTTATTTTATTAGTTCCATTCAAAAAGTGAAATGTATTTAATGAATATGTTCACACATACCGATATTTCAAGTGTTTCTTTCCTTTTAAGTTGATTATTTTATCTGACCGCAATTGAGAATCCCAAAATCTGTATCTCGGGAAATTGTGTAAGAGCACTGTCAAGAAAGGATTTATAGAAATGTTGGCTGAAAAGTTTGAGCATGTGCAGCACTCAATACTTAGATGTGCTAAGTGTCTTTTAAGGGATTATTATAGGGAAAATGGTAATCGATTAATCGAATATGCTTTTTCAATTTATTAATTATTTTATATTATTTTAAATACCTACAATTTTTCTGCAAATAACCAAGACATCTGTGATGTTGCACTGACTAAAAACACTGTTGTGAATTGCCAGTTGCAGAGTGTGTGCCATGCAGCCAAAACTAGCCAGACCACTGTCCGTCATAGCTTTCGTCATCTTCCTAGCATTATCTCTGACGACAGCCTGCACTCTGGTTTTGTCGATTTTCCACTTCTGAAACATTTTCTCAAATGCTTCTGAGATGGTAGATGCTGAGTGGGTGCCTTTAAACTCCGGTGGTGAGTGTAACACTGCCTTTATGCCGTGAGGCAAAGCATGCTCGCAGGGCTTACATCGGACCTCCATATATCAGTGGTAAAACTGATCGCAGCGATGTCACGAGCCAGTAGTTCATGAATGTGTGTGGTTACAATGTTGTGGATTTCGGGGAGACACACCGCTGCAAAGTGACATCGGCTAGACCCCAAAATCCCTTGTCCTCCACTACAGAAAAAAGCTGGTCATCTAAAGCGATGAACTCCATCCCCTTGTTTGTTATTTGTTTTGCTTTGGCGCTGTCTGGAGGCAGCTGGTAGACTTTCTCAAATGCAGCATCAATTAAAGTCTGAGTCTTGCTGGCGGGGGTTGCCCTTTCTTGGCATTTTTCCATTTTTGGTCAGCTTGCAAGTAATCCCTGTACACCTCCTCATGTCTGTTTTTCAAATGTCCAATGAGATTTGTTGTGTTAAATGACTTTCTTACCGTTCCCCCCTCTTGAAATCTCAATAGAACACGTATTGCAAACTGCACAATGCGCATCTTTCTCCGAAAATGTAAAGTATTGCCACACGACTGCCATCTCCTGTTACTCTACGAGGTAAAGTGCACGGGCGCCATCTTTCTTCTCAGCAGAGATACATCTACAAAAAATGAGGGGAAAGGGAGTTTCTCATGAGCACAGCATTCATGCTCCTGTAAATCAACGTATAAACATCGGCCACTGCCATCGGCGATTCTCATCTTTATTAACCGATGGCAGTTAACGATGCAAACATCGGCCGATGCATCGGTGCATCCCTAGTCTTTATACGTGGGGTTTTGGTGTCTGCTCATAACAGGTCGTTCATTGTGTCAGGATAATGTCACTAGTGAGCAGGCGTTGAATATGAAAACAAAAATTTCATTCAAATACAGTCATCATTACATCAATGTTGCCCATTTGTCAGGGTTTTCAGAGTCTTAAAAAGTCAAAAATTTCAAAACTCAAGTCTTTAATTCGCTGTTCTAGGTTTTAAATCATTTTCACCGCTCCTAACTTTTCAACTTTATATCCAGTGCTCTCTGTGATAGAAATCCCAGAATGCACCACACGGCTGGCATATTTGATTAACAAAGATGGCTGCCATGGCAACCATTAATAAACAGTTTTTTTTTCATTTACAAAGGTTTCAAATTCTATGTTAGTTTTCATGTAACAAATACACAAATATCCAAAAATCACAAAAAATCAATAGTTTTATATGAAAAATGTAAATGGACAAATAATCGTAACGTTTCACAATGGAATTGCTCATGATACAAACCTCTTTATTAAACACAACATTTTGAAAATCCAATGTTTCATGTCATAAGTGCATACATAGGTCTGAATAAGTTAAAATCTCAAAAAGCTGGTTTTAAAAGAAAGTTAATCGAATAACATTAATGATTCACAATATAGCCTCATGTGACACGTGTTTAACATTTTTCACAAATGACCAGAAGTTCTGCATTTACTGATCCTTCAGAACCATTGGCTACTAGTCTAAAGTTCTTTTCAATTGTGGCATTTGTATGGTTTTTCAGGAAACAAAATGTTCACGTCAAACTGTTCTTTCATCTATGACTTTTTTTTATCTTTATATCAGAAAATGTTGTTTTTTTCATCTGTTCACAGTTTTTCATGCTGCAGGAATTCTTTTTATTGTTAAGTCAGTTTGTTAGATTAACATAGGTTGGCCCTAAATTTGATTCTTAATAAAGTTTTCAATTTGACATTGTTAAACCTGCAGAAACCCTGATATATGCCACTGTAAATGACCAAGATGTCTGCCTTCCTCCAGATGATTACATGCTAGTGTGAGAGTGATTTATCACAACACTTCTCGGTAATCAATAGTGTTTTATGATAAATGTCACACGTGCTCAACCATCTGTATGACTATGGTACAAAGATTATCAGATGGTGCTAAATATTTAAGCTATACAACAGGAAATCAACACACAGATGTAGGAGTCACGGCAAAACACTGCTCTCTTGTGGTTATGGAAGGATACTGCAGGCAGTTTGCTCACGTAGACTGCTGAAACTTCCTCTAAGATCTGCCCATTTAAGAACTGTGTTCTGTGATCCACAGGTTCATGGCTCAGCATCCGGAGATGGATTTCTCTAAAGCCAAGTTCAGCTGAGTGTGGCTAGCACCCTGCGCTTCTCATCACATGGTCAATCACAGAAGCTTGTGTTTGTGATCGTTCTGTTCACAATTTCAATTTCTGAAGTGTCATGTTTATGTGCTTGTTTTTTTATATAAATAAAAATATCAAAACCTACTTTTAATGGACGGCTATGTTTTTTTTTTTTCGTTTTTTTTTTGTTTCAGCTTTAATTTGAAATTGAAGCTTTGATCTATTGTGAAATAACCCATTGAACAAGAAATCAAATAAAATGAAACTTGTTTAACATTGATCTGCTGAGAGAAATGATTGACAAATACTTTTTGTTTTTGCCAATTTCTCATACAAAGTTTGATTTTCATCCTTGGAAAATGTGTTCAAAGCAAGATTGGAGTGCTACCCGTGTCCTAAGACACTTAATTACATTTTGAGTTCATATCAAAACGGACTCTTAAATTAATGTCGTATCTTAATGTTGAATTCGCTTTGAAAATTAAGCAAATTTGCAAGGACCACAAGGTCCTGCACTCCGTTCCTTCTTTTAAATGTTTAGTGCAGAAACGAGTCGTACTTCTTCCTGCCGCTTGGGTGCGCTGTAATCCACGCTCTTATCGGACTCCTCTTCACCTGCGTTTCGTGATTTGTCTGAAAGCCTTTGGTTCTACAATGCAATTTATGTTCATCTTTTACAACGGTGAGATGCGATTACATACACTCACTGGTGTAGTTCTTTAATAGACATTTCTATATAACAAGCTTTATACCTTTTCTTTTTCTATAGACATCAATTTTAGGTTTCCATAGTTGTAAACAGGAATTTATGATGAATTAGTAAAGCGGTGCTTTTATTTTTTATGGATCGATGTGAACTCCAAGCATATTGTCGCTTTTTACACTTCATTAATTAATAAATTGTTTAATTTTAAGTAACAATAGATTTTTCTTCTGATGTTTTTTTTACTGAACGTTCTATTGCCATAAAATATGTAATTCTGAATCTGTAAACCCGACCTAATAAGTCTGCGCATGCGCGAAACACAACGAACGCCTTTCTGTTCAAATCAGGCGTGTGTCACATGGCCGGCTGGCTCAGAATATTTGCCAACTAATACAAGTCTACGGGGAAAAGTTTAAAAATGATTTCCTCAAAAAGTACGGCATTTACATTATTCTTTAAAATAACGTAATAAATTGTATATAACAGGCTGCGTATGAGATGGACCTCTGAAACCAAGACGGTTCTACCCTTAACAGGAAGTCATTTTTTGAGCCCAATGGCAGTAGGTGGTGTCACGACGTCCATCTTTTTACAGTCTCTTCGTTTCAAATTCCTAAGAACGTAAACAACGAACAAGCGTCTCTTATTGTCACTGTACAATTAATGTCACTGTTGTCCCCAAAGTCACTGAACATTTTTGAGAACAATGGTATCTACATTTTTTATACCCGAATCTATACATGCTTTTTATAACAATCATTTTTTTATTTATTTCTATAAAAAACATTTTTTTAGATTAAATCTGAATATGGATAGTCGATATAGTGTGTGTGGCCTCTGTGTGCCTGTATGACCTTCCTACAACACCTGGGCATACCCCTGATGAGGCATCTTTTCCCAGGCCTGGATTAAAGCATCTGCCAACTCCTGGACAGTCTGTGATGCTGTGTGGCATTGTTGAAAGGGGGGAAGTGGATTCAGGTCTGGAGAACCGGTGGCCGGTCCATAGCATCAATGGCTTCATCATGGTCTGATGTACTGTGTAAATAGTTTAAAATCATAGACTTGAGGAAACAAATATCTCCATCAGCTGTGTTCATATAGGGATTCATTACAACATTAATATTATTTAAACTGCAAGCAGAGATCAAAGTGCTTGAGCAACTCCGGTGATATTACCCTGATGCCCATGGATTATGACCAATCCATATGAGATGTATTAAACAAGAACTGTTAAAATTTCTGAAAAATTAGGAAATAAAAAATGTAACCAAAAAAAAAAACAAAAAAAAAACCCCAAATGTTTCTTTTTATGTTTAGGACAATATTATTTTGACTATATTCTTATATACTTATTGAGTTGGGGATGGATTGGACTGAGGTATCACCAGTGCATTATTTGTCCCAAAACAAGCAGGAGCTTGCTCCAGTTCATCATAGATCAGGACCGGGATTTGCTCTGAAACCTTCCCTTTCAACCAAAAGCTGTAAATAAACTGTGTTTAATTCTAATTTCATCAGTATTTGTAATTGTTTTATTTCTATTTGAAGTGACTTTTCCTTATTCCCAGAAAAATAAAAGAAAGGGGGGGGGGGTGTTACTAACAGTCATCCTGTGATAGCATTATTAGCGTTCTGGATAAATGCCAAAGAGACAGTCAAAACCGCTACGTTTTTATTAAACCAGTAGTTGTAGATTCATCAGATCATCAGCAAAGTTCAGATTCTTTTTTGTTCTGGTGAATAACACGAAACCCAAAAGCTTTAAACAGACAAATGACACCTCTTTTTAATCAAGCTATTTTTGTAAAAATATATCTTCCTCCGAGTTTGCTAAAATACACTGCTGTGTATGTGTAGACAAGAGAGACAGAATCTCTTAGCGACCATCTGCGAAGGGCCAATCCTAAAATAGGTTTTGTTAAAAAAATGGCAAATTTTTGGCTAAAAATGGCCTCAGATTATTGTATTTAACCTGAAAATTCACATGAGCCCCCAGGACCATTTTTATTCTTAAAATAAGCCCAAATTAAGTAATTAAGAAAATGTACAAAATGTTCAGGAAACTCCCAGATTTTTTTAATGCTTGCACCACAACCACCACATTAAAATCTTTAAACCCAGAAAGTTCTGAAACTTTCACAGGAACGAAGCTCCAGGACCTCATGGTGCTCCAGAACCTCCTCATGGACAAAAGAAGCACTGGATATTCCTGTTTGGGGGCACATTCTGTTGATTGTCGACATGCACACATAGTTTAGCAAAGTCAAAAAAGCTTTAATTTCCAATAGGCCTCTTGATAAGACCTTGAGTTATGAGATGAACAGAAAAAATCTCTGGGAGGGGTTCATAAAAGTATGATAGGAGCAAAAGTGGCCATTTACTTATATTTAAGTCTTGGTACCCTGAACGTTTGCCAAATTTTAATCACCCACGACAAACTATCAGCACATCATAAGCTGAAAGATGTTAGGTGGCGCTATAGAGCTATTTTGTCACACCACCATTCGTAAATGTTCTGATTTGTGTATGAAATTCAGTGAATTTTCAAGCATGTTTAGACCCCCAAAAAGCTGCTCAGAGCAAATACAGTAAGGTTCTACACACCTTCGGTGCGTGAGACCTCAATAAAGCTGCAAGCAGCAATTACCAAGGTTTAAGCACTTCAGAAAAATGATGACAGAGGGGCAGAAAAATCTGATTAACATCACCTCTACCATTTATGTGAAAAATATTTAACTGACAGAGAATATTGGTACACACATGTAGATAATAAATAAAATAAATAAATAAAAATCACAAATATTAATGTTAAAATGAGTCAAAACCTTTTTTTTTTGGAAGATGTGCTGATGCATTTTATTTGTAAATGCTAAATAGTGCTAAATGCTACTTAGACGAGTATAATGAGAACAATTCTTAGCTCATATAACAAAACATTTTTTGATTGTGCAAATGAATATTAAGACAGACATAATTCTAAACAGTTTTTGCTCATTATGTATTCAAATAAGAATAAGAGCTGACGGTTCAGCCGTGGGGCTGGACTAGATTTGGTATTAGTGCAAATGGTGTGTAGCGAGTGTTGGGTGTGGGACATCTCTCGTGTAACTCCTTTATGAGGACGGTGAGATTGTCACTTCCTCTCTGTCAGCTGCATTAGCTTCTGCACACGACCCAGTGTTTGTTGTATGTGAAATGGCACATGTGTTTCCTAAAACTCAACAGTAGCTTTGCTGCTCGTATTTGTAGTTTTACAGCTCACTTGTCAAAATGGTGGATATTTAGAGACTTATATTGCTGATATTTAAAACTAATTCCAAGGCAAATGGAAATATGAAAACTTTCATTTAATTTTTTTTTGCTGTCAATAACCTTTAGCCATATTCATCTAGAAACCGCATTAAGACAATGCAGAGCACAAATCATTTTGGTAGATGTAACCATGAATGTGGGGATGCAGGGGCGGTGCTGACCAAAATGGTGCCCAAAGTATACAATTTTTCTGTGGTGTCTCCCAAAATTTCACTAAACTAAATTTTTTTTTTTTTCAAAAAAAAAAAGAAACAAAAAAAAGCTAATTCAGAATGGAAGTGCTACAGTAAAATATTAATAATCTTTGGATTCTGACTGCAAATAATACTTTCTATAGTGATGAAAATGGTTTTTAAACGCATCGATAAGTGAAAATAAGAAATGTAACCAACACAATGTAATCAATTACATTTTTGTGATTACCCACACTAAATACAGTAATATCAAATATTCTAGAGAAAAATATTCCCAAATTGGGGATTCTGACGGACAATAATACTTTCTAAAATTATTGAAAGGGTTTTTAACGTATCCATAAAGAAAACGAGAAATTGAACCTCAAAATGTACCCAACAAACACTTTTTCTGATACTCAGCAGCATTTTTCCTCCAAAAGAATCCAAGTTCAGGATAGAATAACTCAAACATACTACAGTAAAATATTTATCATTTTGAATTCTGACATTTATTTATGTCACTTTTTATAATGATTTTGAGGGGTTTTGAAAGTGAGAAAATGAGAAATGGAACCTCTAAATGTACTCAACAAACAATTTTTCTTAGTATCCAATACAAAATGCACCCCCCCCCCCCCAAAAAAAAAACAAGTTCAGGATGAAATAACTCAAAAATGGTTCCGTAGAAGTTTCTTAAATTTAGTTTAAATGTCATAATTTCTGAGAAATAATTGTTATTATTTGATTGGCCGTGGTTTGCTTCAGTCCGCCAGCCATGTGAACACACTTGATTCTTTCTATGTGTTTAGTATCAGCAAACACTATTTAATAGGTTAATTTTTATTTCATTTATTTTGGTTAAACTTCTTGATGTCATAATAAAAGCAATGTGTTCCACATGTAATGTTTCACTCATATCAGAGCAACAATCAAACTGCAACTGCAACTGAAACTGAAACAAGTTTTCGATTTTAGACCTTTTAGACAGAGTTTGTAAAGAATTTCTTTTCCGGTTTGCCGATACCAATTATGATTGGGATGTGCCAGTTTTAACTCAATTTAAAACCCAAATCAGTGGCATCTATTGAAGAAAGGAAGGGAAAACCCTTAGAAGTACAAGACTAGTATAATGTTTAGGAGGTTTGTCTGTTTTCTTTTGTCTTTTGTCCCTTGTTTTTGATTTTTCAGGGGATTTATGATTTTTAGTTTTTTTTCTTAAAACCTTACTTTTTGTATAAAACATAAAAACTGTTCATTGTTAGTTTTTAAGATTTTCGCAATAAAAACGTGTCCAATAACATGGAATGATTATTGTGTTTTTTTTTGTGGATTATTGTGTAATGTGATGAAAAAAATATATATAAAAAGAAAAGAACCTGGGGTTGTACTGAAAAATACTAATTTCAAGTTTTATATTTTGAAATTTAAAGTAGTAAAAATGCTCAAAAAGGCCACAGACTTCTGAGGATTAAAGATGTGTCTTTAAAAGTTTTATGAAGTGCACGACTTTCACAAAGTATCAATTTTACAAATTTACATCTGATAAGATCGGAAATATTTTGATTCAGAATGATTTTCAATATTTAAAAAATATATTTAAAAGGTGACTCCAAAGTAAAGAAACACTTAAAGATTTGCTTTGAAAAAAGAGTGGTCATCAGACATGGACTGGCCATTGGGTTTACCAGGCTAATAATTGAGAGCGGCACACCTCGGCTTGGTATGGCTCAGTTTAACTCGTCCCGAATGATGAGTGGTTCTAGTGGTTCGCTCAAACACACTCCAAACAAAAAGCCCTGCAGCCCACCCGTGCTGATCCTCTATAACAGCAGCTTGATTGAGTCTCTTCCTCTCTCTTTTAAATACGCTCTCAAGTGTGTGTTCGGCACATTGGTGCGGAGAGGAGGTCCAGCAGGACCCCTCGCTGAGAGGACAAATCAGACGATTGTCTTCTGAAGTGTGCTGTTTGGCCCCACTTCACCCATATGGAGATCAGCGATCATGTGTTTGTTTGTTAGTCCCGCTAACATCGCATGATGCTGAGAAAGAGGCTACTGGGATGATGTGTTCATGATGCATTCATTGTTCTATATTCTGTATGTGCGCGGAACAAAAGTCAACCGTGTGATTATTCCAATCACTGCAATTCAATCCTGAGCACATCTACATATACATTTGTGGAGCATATGCAATACATGTTTTTATTCTTTTTGTTTTTCTCTTTGTTTGGTTTCACTTTCTATTCACTTTGTTCTAACTTTCAGATTAGATGCTTTTGGATTGCGGACTGTGAACTTAGGTATCTTTAGAGGATTCAGTTGTGTGCATAAGTTTAGTTTTGATTTCTATTTTTCAGATAATATGGATGATAACACAAAAACTTTTTCTCCACTCGTTGATGGTGATTGAGTGAAGCCATTTATTCTCAAACAACTGTGTTTACTCTTGATTTACCCTGATCAAAAGTTTACACACCCCAGCTCTTAACATTTTTTAGTCCCTCCTTTAATATCAATGACAGCCTGAAATCTCTTGAGGTAGTTGTCGGTGAGGTTCTTTATCTTCTCTGGTGGTAAAGCAGCATATTCATCAATTTTGGTCTCATGGCTCCTCATAAGATTGTTCCAGATGTTTGGAGCTTGTCTCTGAGCTGTTCGGCTTATTGTATGATGGCTACTTTTGCCAATCACACCGGGTGTTAATTAGGAATGAAACAACCAAATTATTGTTTCATTTTGATCACAAATAAAAGGTGTAGGTTTCAAAAATGTTATTAGATATTTTGGGTTTTAAACAAACATTTTTTAGTTGTGACATAATATTTGCAAGGTGATTCAAACAAAAAATTTGAAAATGCGCAATTGTCGATTAGTTTCACTTTATAGACCCCAAATTGGTGCCCTCTAGTGGTGAAAAGAAGGAAAGATCCTTGAAAGTACAATACCTGTGATAGGGCTTGTATTTTTTTTAAAGTTCTGGCACAAAAAAAAGCACAATGGAACAAAAAGTTCTTGGGATAATGGACACAGTTTGCCTGATTTTTGATACAATTTTCACATTGTTTTGACTTTGCCTTTGCTTTTGGGGGGATTTTTCATTTTTTTTTTTTTTTTTTGTTACAAAACAGAAAAAGAAACATAAAAATTATCTGAGATTTTTGCAGTAAAAAATGCCAAAATGTAATAACCAAAAAATGTATTTTTAGGTACCGTTTCTAGATTGTTGTGGAATAATTGTGTAATTAAGTGAAGTAAAAAAACTGGGGTTGTACTAAAAACTGATATCAAGCATTGCCACAAAAAGCTGTTTTGAGGGTAAATTACTAAAGCAAAATGTAAAGTAGTAAAAATGCTTAAAAGCTCCAGTTTTCTGAGGGATAAACTACAGTCAATGCTCAGTTTTGTGCCATTTTAATAGCTGATTTTAATTTTAATAGTAATAGCTGATAACTGCGCTGGGATAGAGAATAGAGATTGACGGTGTTTGCTTGGTTTTCCATCAACAATGGCAAACGACCCTCTCCTTCCCGGTATCTGTGCAGTCAGTACGGATGAGTTCATGACTGGACAAACACTCAGGTTATAGCGGTGAGTCTGAATGCCAGGGTTTGTGGATGAGTTATGGTTCCCTGCTGCCAAAAACAAGTCCTGAAGTCTGGAGCGCACTGTACCGGAGCTGTGTTTGCCCATCATCTCCCCCGCACACCCACTCTGCTGTCTCTGATGTCTGTGTGCCTTCGTTAATGAAGAAATTCTGGAGCCTGGGTGAGACATAGCAGTCAGCTGAGCGAGATCCAGCTCTTGTCTACAGGAGCAGCTGAACCTCGGGCTTCAGCAGAACGAAATGTCACATCATCAGCAGATCCATCGCACTGAGAAAAAGAGGAAATAGTTCTCAAAAGTGGACCACAGTAAAATATCTGGTCAAAAATATAAAATGTGTTTTTGATCATTTTCTGTAAACCCAGAATTAGAGTTTTATCATGTTACAATCTGTTCAGATAGTCTCCAGGTTTGGGGACGGCACTGTTAGCATAGCTTAGCATAGATTGTGGACTCAGATCAGAAGCATTTAAACAATTACTGCATCATTTTGTTGGCTGGGCATCACACAATTCCTTCGTCAGGTAATACAACCTTGACGTTAACTGTGGAAAAGTACACGTCTGCCACTGTGGAAAAGTATTTGAACCCTCTAGGCTCTAGAAGGGGTTGAATATTTGCCATTGAGTTACTATGACATCGAATAGAAATGGTAAAAGCCAATAAAAATATATTTAAGATGAAGCACCCTAGAGAAAAGGGGGTTGTTTATGTTAATCGCCATAATAAAATAGATTTCTATGACATCACTGTCCACTCCCTAGCAACCAAACTGTGCACCCTAGGAAACAATTTTAAATATCTTTATTCCTGTCACGAATCAGCCAGGCTCTTCCACAACAATCACTCAAAGATCACCGTCACCTGAATACTGATTACGCACGGATGGAAGCAATCAAGACACACCCCATATATACTCACTCCCCCTCACCACTCACTGTCCGGGCTCGTTCCTACGAAGCGGACTCTTAGTGCAACTCTAAGAGTTAACTTACCTGAATTCTCTGTTCCAGTTTGTCCAGTCCTCCTCGTGCTCCGTTGTGGTGTGTGTGTCTTCAGTCTGGTCTTCCCGTTCGTCTTCCCTGGAGTGATTGCTCTCCTCTCGTCAATCCTGTCAAAGGAACCAGAACATCTCAGCACTCCGATCATTCCCGAAGCACCCCGTCTAACAGAACTTCCATTCCCACCTGCTGCTGCACATCATTCCTCATCCATTGCTCTACTGTTGCAAATAAACCGTTCATTGGATTTACTCACCTCGTTTGTCCCGTCTGCTTCATAACAATTCCAGCTTGGGAAAATCATAGGGAAAGGGGTTTGTTTATTTATTTCACTCAAAGTGTTGTTATGTCACTGACCCCTCCATAGCTACCAGTTTGCCATATCTCTATCTCAGCTTAGTCATAGAGACATTTATATTGTATTAAGAACATTCATTCATTTTCCAACTCACTTATTCCCTTTTTGGGATCACAGCACACATTGGGCGAGAGGCAGTGGTACACAGTCGACGGGCAACATTGACTCACACATTCACACCTAAGGGGAATTTAGATTATTCAATTAACCTAATCTCATGGTTTTGGTATTGTGGGGAAACCCGGAGGAAACCCATGCAAGCACAGGGAGAACATGTCACCGGGGAGCCTTGAACCGACAACCTCCTAACTGGAAAGCCACAGTGCTACTCACTGCGCTACCATGCCGCCCATATTAAGAACATTTTACAAATAATTGTAAGCAACCGGTACACTGTGGTCATCAAGGGATGAACGTGGTCAGCATTTCATACTAATGGTCCCAAAGTGTGGCAAGAAAATATCCCCCACACCATTACACCACCAGCAGCAAAACTGATTCACTCTTTCTGATCACTCTACCCTACTAGCCTAATGTCACGGCAGAAATTAAGACCAGGCAATTTTTTCCAATCTTCTTGACCAATTTTGGGGCCTGTGGGAATCTCAGATTCATGTTCTTAGCTGACATGAGTGGCACCCAGTGTGTTCTTCTGCTGCCGTAGCCCATCTGCCACAAGGTTGGATGTGTTGTGCATTCAGAGGTTCTCTACTGCAGACCTTGATTGTAACGAGTGGCTTTTTGGGTTACTGTTGCCTTTCTATCAGCTCGAACCAGTCTGGCCATTCTGCTCTACTGTCAACAAGGCCTTTATGTCACACAGCTGCTGCTCATTGGATATTCCTCTCTTTGGAGCTGGTGATGCAAGTGCAAGGCTTCTGATAAACATATCCATGGCTTTTTCACAGTTCCGACTGAATCCTTTATATAAGTATTATTTTGTGTTTGAACATTACACCTCTGTAAATACCTAATATTTTATTATTTTACTTGTAAAATGTTTGACATTCATATTATGTTTATGAAATTACCATCAATTTCATTTGACATTTTTTATTTCTTAGTGCACAGTGTGTCATTCATTTAAAGAAAGTTTTAACTTCCAGAGTTATTCACACGAGAGATTTCTGAACAAGTAACTCTTGTTTCTTTAGGGTCCAGACAAATGCATTTCACAGAGATTTGTACGAAATGAAGCAAATCAATTAGTTTTTTCTCCAGAAGAACTGTATTCAGAACTGTATGCAAATGCTTTGACACCCTTGTAAATGTTCATGATGTCTGGATAAGAAATTTCTGTTAAATATATCAAATAGGAGACAAACACATTGATATTTGAGGGAAATAAAGTTTATATTCATTCAGTCATTCATCTTCTAACGGGTCTGCTGGTGCCAATCAGTAAAAAAGTAAAAAAAAGTAAAAAAAACCAGAAGTTGTGACCTTTACCATCAAATATACGGTAGCAGTTATTGAATTTGCGGGATTTTACTGTAATTTATCCATATTATAATTTTTTACGCTTTAATTATGCATGCGATTCCATGGGTTTCATACAAAAAATACATTTTTCAAGAGATAACACAGTAGTTTTATTTTTATTTTATGACAATATACTATATTTTCATAACATTTTACCTTCATTAAAGTATGACATAAGTAAAAGCGTCATTTTCAGAGTTTTTAAGCGAACAATAAGCTGAAATGCAGCAGGTGGGGATATAGAGCCATTTTGCCACACCCACTTTTTCTAAACCCCAATGTTAACTGATGTTAAATCAGTTCTCAAGCTCGTCTCCTAAAGAATAATAGCCTAATATCTTCCTGAGCAGACTTTGCTGTTTCCCACAGCTTTCAAGTTTGGGCTTTGCGCAGCCACTCAAGTTCACTCCTTTTGCTCATTCCAAGGTATTATTTCACCAGAGGGAGGCAAGCTTTGAGTCATTCTCCCGCTGGATAACAAATTCTCGCCCCAAACCGAGTTTTCTTGCAGACTGTCTGAAGTTATCTCTCCAATTCTTCTTTTAGCTCTCCTTCCATATATTTCCTTCAACCTGGACAAGATTTAAAGAACCAATGCATTAAAACCCCACAGCATTACACCCCCACCACCATGTTGAACTGTGGAAATTATGTTCTTGGGGTTGAATGCCTCTCCATTTTTTCTCCAGATATGGGCAACATCTCTACCTTTGTCTACCTTTGTGGGTATCACTATCCCCAGGTTCTCCTTAGCTAACTCCATAGTAAATTGGAAGGTGGCTAAAGTCTCTCTCAGGGTCCAAAAACATACAATAAACATTCTGAATTTCCCTCAGGACGGACATAGTAAAGCAAGAAACTTGACATCAGCAGAATCCCCCGCCTCTAACCAGGAAAGTCCTTTTCTTATGGGACTTACTGTAGTGCACCAGATTTCTCTGATTTGTGTGGAATCGCACTTGATATATTGTTTTGTGTTGTTTATTTATCTCATTTAAAGCAGATTTCCTGTATATTTGTTATGGTACCATTGATAGAAGTGCTAACACAACAGTTGGTCCCTCATAACAAGGTGCTTTTCATGGGTGTGTGTGTGTGCTCCGTTCAGACCTTCACACTCTTCAGACAGAAAGCTATTTAGAAAAAGCAGCTTTCATGGCCTGCGCTCTTTGCTCTGGGAACACTCACACACACAGCTGGCGGTCACATTGCTCCTTCAATACTGTTTGCCTGTGTCCCTGTGACCCTCCCGGCTTCATTTGCGCCTCAGTGTGGAGTGTTCAATCACTGTCTGTGAGCACTGCTGTCAAAGAGCTCTGACGTACTCGCAGCAATGCTTTATGACACTTGCCTAAAGTTTCATTTCACCAGAGGTCAATATGTGCAAGAAAATCTATATTAGAAGCATCCCTCAAATATCCTTTTTACTTTAACTTTTAACGGACTAACGGACTGCTTTTTGTCGGAGTTCTAATCTCACCGGTTGAAAATCAAAATGGTTGAAAATCTTATTTCCACAAGTCCAGATTTGTTTGCCTTCAGATCATCTATGCAGAGTAACATTGGCCGCACTGATCATCCTCAGAGCCATCTTTAGTGGTTGATTTCACACTGATACAATTGAGATCACTTCAGATGCACTCCGCGACACATGGGGGCACTACACAACTGTACGCATCTAATGCAAACTCGCTTTTAAAAAATTTTTTCATCATATTTTTTGTAATCTTTATGGCCATTGTCAAACAACTCCCTGTTATCAGCCACCAACAGAAAAACAGCTCGACGTCCATCATTTTTACTAAGTGTTCTTTGATTTCTTTTCTGTCATTGTCCTGCTCTTTTTCTTCTTTCCTTTTTCTTGTGCAAAGTCCCTCTATTTTCGGCTCTTTTACATCCAAAGCACTTCATCAAAAGAGGCAGCTTTCATTGGTTGTTCTTCTTGCGAAAAACGGGATTCAATAAGGCAGTGTAAAACTCTTTCGTTGGCACCACTCGTTCAGACCGATGTGTTGGGACCCATGGTTTTTAATAGAGGTGCGCTGTCGGAAAAAAAAAAACATAAAAAAGAGTCTCCATCAGTGAGAATAGAGAGAGCTAAATAAACAATAATACTTTGAGTTCTTAAACTCACTACGTTTTATTTTGTCTAATAATACTGGAGTTTTGTAATACTAACTGCAGAGGGTGCTTCACTGTAAATATTAATGTGGTAACCATAGTAACAAACAGAGAAACTGCCATTTATCCACATTTGCTTAAATAAGTTAAGTAGAAGTCTCTGTACGCACCAGTGTGTTTTCTAATCACAGCATCTGTTTTGAATTAAGTAGGAAATTACACAATTTTATATTTTAAATAATGAATTCATATGGAATGTGTAGATTTCAGAAAGCTTTTTCGTTTTGATGTATTTATATTTATTCTTAAACAAACATTACAAGAGTTAGGACACAAAATTAGCAAAGGAGTTAAAATTAAAATGTGAGATCGTCTTTCAGTTTCATTTTACAAACTCCAAATCTGTGCCATCAGTACCATCTAGTGTACCCCTTGGAAGTACAAGACCTGTGTAATGGCTAGCGTTTTTCAAAGTTCTGGCACAAAAAGGAACAGTGTTTAATGTTTGTGTTAAATGAAGTTCATCTGTTTTTTTTCCACACAATTTTCACTTTGTTTTGACATTGTCTATACTTTTTTTGTGGGGATTTATACATGTTTATTTAGTTACTACAGGGCTACCAACCCTGAATTGTATTTTTTGTTAAGAATGCTTCTTTGAAACGTAGAGATGCATTTATAAAATAGTCTTGGCTTCCATCGGGAAAGCCATCACCAGATTGTAGCTTAAACAGAATCTGGATTGAAGTGATTTATTGAAAATATAACCAACCTGGAAAAATATTTTTTGTATGAACAGCCAAAAGAAGATGTTGGAAAAAATGTTCTCGTATTGGTTACGATATTTTAAGCCAAACATCTTTCAGCTGTAGAGTGTCAGTGCATTTACATATGATTTTATCTTTTCACCTGTATGAACTGTTGGAAATAAAGAGAACAGTTTATTTCTTTTTATTGTTTTATTTTATTCTTTTTCTTTGTGTGTTTTTTTCATTTAATGTTAAACCCCCCAAAATATAAAAGTGATGTAGAGTTGTTGTCCCAAAGAACCATGGCAATTGAAAATATGTATGTCACTGTCTCTTTTTATATACAATCTTGGCCAAAAGTTAGTTGTTAAACTGCATTTAGATCTTTGTTTCACTTGTTTCTGTGATGTACTGAAATTTAATTACAAGCTTTAATCGACAATTATCGACATTTATGCAAGGAGTCATTTTTTTCAGGACCTCTGCATTTCAACTGAACATGCTCTCAATAAATTTCAGGGACAAATCCTGACCGACAGCGACCCATTCTTCCATTATCACTCACAGTAAAATCCTAAGAGTTAAATTAACTCTACTCAGAGTGTATTTGGTCCCACTCTATATAGAGTTAAACCAACTATGAAGGAGAGTTATTTTAAATAAGTCTATTTAAACTAAACAGTCTATTTTTGTCTGTTTTTACTCTTTCTCGAGTGGACTTGGTCCCTCTCTGAATAGTTAATATTTAGTTTGCATTTTCCATGCAAATTTGGAAAAACATGAAGAAAATAGATTATTAAATTACTCTTTCTCAGAGTCGGTTTAACTCTATATAGAGTGGGACCAAATACACTCAGAGTAGAGTTAATTTAACTCTTAGGATTTTACTGTGTAGGAGTTTGTCAGAAGTAGGGTTTTGTTTTATTTTTATTTTTTTTCTTCTTTTCCTCTTCCTTTCTTTCTTTTTCACTCGTGTACCTTCACCCTTCCCCAACCCTTTATCCACTCCCCCCTTCAGTTCGGCACCGTCTTGTCCTGACACAACTATTATAAACTGACTCACGGGAACAACAACTAATAAATATTTAATAAATACATTCAATTTTCAAATCCAGAGGAGAAAACTCCACACCAGGTGTTTTACTCCCCTGGAGAAAGCAAAACTGTCCAACTCAGCAAGGCATATACTCTCCCATGTGATGGCTTTTGAGCAGGACAGGACAAGGTAAAAAGAAAAAAAAAGAGGTAGGTTTTTGTTCTCAATGGCATTAAGATCTGTGAAGTTTCCAGGCTATGGACCCAAAATTTCACCTCTTGGTCCCTGAGCCAGTTAGTTATCACTTTTGCATAATGACACGGTGCTTCATCGTGTTGGAAAATTCAATGTTTTTCACCAAACTGTTTGAAGAAGTTGCTGTTGGAGGTTGTATTGGTGCCATTCTTTATTCATGGCTGTGTTTTCTTGGATGAGAAGCAACCCCACAGATGAACGCTCTCTGAATGCTTTATTGTTGGCATGACACAGGACTGATCGCAGCGCTCACCTCTTCTTCTCCAGATGCCCCAAAGAGTTGAAAAGGGGCTTCATCTGAGAATATGACTTTTCCCCAGTCCTCCGGAGTCCATTCTTCATACTTTATGCAGAAGATCAATCTGCCCCTGATGGTTTTTTGGAGAGAAGTGGCTACTTAACACCAGGCCAAACGTTTCCCCTCACCGTGCTTGCCGATGCGCTCACACCTGCTGCTGCCATTCCTGAGCAAGCTCTGCAGTGGTGGCACTCTGATCCTGCAGCTGATTCCCCTATGGGAGACGATCCTGACGCTTGCTGGACTTTCTTGGACGCTCTGAAGCTTTCTTAACATGAAATGAACCATTTTCTTGATGATTCTAAAGATTGTTGATTTAGGCGCATCTCAGTAGCCACAATATCTTTCCGTGAAGCCATTTTAATGCAATGTCACCATGGTTACCAATGGAAGAACAATGATTTCAAGCCTCGCCCTCATTTTAAAATGTCAACTCTGCCATTCAAACCCATTCAGCCCGACATAATGGTCATAATGGCCGTTTGCAAGTTCCAATCACTTGAAAATGAACGATTACTTCAAATGAAAAAAAGTTACAATTGTTCAAACTTGTATATTCTGCTATTTTTAGGTAATTATGTGGCAACCCTTGCATCACCTTCAGTTGTTCCAAGTATAAACCAAGGATGTCTCTAGTCAACGAAGACTAGGGGTGTGACATTACACCCTGATCACGATTCGATATCATCTCCACGATGGGAACTTTTAAAACTATATATACAATAATCCATCGTAGGGGAAAAAACGAGTTTTGAGACCACTTAAAAGGCTAAGAAGGCTAGGGTCTAGTTTGATTTATGTTAGAGCAATTACTAACGTCCAGCCACTAGGGGGCAGCACTTTATAAACTTCATAAAGTTTTCAAGCCCTCGTTTATGTGATGGAGAGAGCCTGTTTTTTTTTAAATGTAGGTAAAAGGTGGTTTACTACTATGTAAATATGAATTTAAACAAAAAGAAGTTTCAGAAGTGACTAGAATCACCATGTCTCCAAGAAGCAAATACACTTCAGCTCAGAGTAACTCCACAATGCGTATTGTGACTGATATATTGTGGCACAATATACTGTTACACCCCTAATAAAGACTTCTCTTCGGTTAGAAAACAGGTGTATCACGAAACAAAGAACTGGGTTTTGAAGTTGTGCAGATTCACAGATGAACGAATGAAATGGAGTTCTGCCCTCCATCCGATGTTTCCTGCTGCAATGTTCCCGAGGGCAAAGGTGCTGTGAGAAGCTGCAGATGTGAGTTTTTTTCATCCTAGAATTTAGATGTTTTAATTCTAGGATATTTCTTATTTCAGCATTGTGGAATTTAAGACTTTTAAGGGTGTATTCAGAGGCCATGTTCAAAGTACATAATTCTGAAACACCTAAAAGATTTAGTCACACATACAATGAGCATGAGGTGATCAACTGAAAGTTATGTAGCGGTCACTGCCAGGAGCAGTGGGCAGCACCCTGGGGTGTTTTCATCTGCTGAAGGGCATTGCAGCTTTTGGTTCCTATAGGTTGAAGGGGCCATGGTTTATCACCTATAGCTCCAGCTGGAACTGGAGATCAAAACAGCAACATTCAGTTCACCTACTTGAATCATATTTTATTTAGTGCTATTTTTTACATTAATTTTCCCTTCTATTCCTTAGAGCATGCTTTTTTACCTAAAGAAAGTGCTTTGAATTCTGAGCCCATCATGGGGGTTTGCTCCTGGGGTTTTAGAAATGAGACAGCAAAAACAGAAAAGAAATTTGGCTTTGCTACATTCAGTTAGATGTCTTTTCATACCACAAGCTGCACAATTACAGAGTGGATTTTCTTCCTACATTTACATGAAATTTATGCATCTGGCAGACGCTTTTATCCAAAGCGACTTACATTTCAAGCATTTAACACATTCTGTTAATTCTTGCTTTCCCTGTTAATTCTTGAACTCACGACCTTATAAATATCTGGGAAGGATCCAGCTTCTTTAAGTTTCTCAAGTTTCTCCTGATATCTCCTTCTCTCAAACGCTGCTAATTAAAGTGATGTAACCAAATAGTTTGGTGCATCTTTCTTAATTTCTTTATATCTCCTGCACAAATTCACTTTGGGCAGTGAGTGGAAATCAATTTTGCTCCCCCAACGTCTTGTGCTGAAATGCTGCTATTGTACATGAGCTAGGTAAAATGTAACTTTAATAAATATTTTCTAACAGCTTTTCATTTATTTTTACATAAATTCACGTTTAGGTCAAGGAGCAGTGATTTGTGGGGCGGCTCCCATGTGCTTTCTATTGACTAGCAGCAATGCTTCTTTTTAAAAGTGCACTGCTACTCAACAAAGAAAGATAATATATAGCTTTTATTGAGTTTGTGATCAGAATAATTTAACTGCTTTGTGACCAGAAGAAAACCAGGCAAATAAACAATCCATCGCAGATTTTTGACTTGAGAAAAAAAGAAGTTTAATTTATTATTAAAATGACATAAATAAAACTCACAAAGAGTCAACAAATACAAATAGATAGATATGTACAAATGGTTTCTCTTGCAGGTGAAACGACATGGTTTCTCTTGCAGGTTTCTCTACAGGGTCTTCTCCATCCCAAACTAAACAGCAAAGCACCTCTTTCAAAGCCTGTTATATTACACCGGAGCACGACAGAACGGGACATTAATTTCTATTTATTTACACCCACATATACATTTTAGTAAGTCAACAGCATATTTTTGGTCTTATTAGATAATATTATTAATAGTTAACATATTTGGCCCCATGTTTATCGCTAATAGCCTCTTCTCAGGGTTCGTAAAGTAAGCTCGGCTCTGATTTAGGAACACAACCCATCCTCTGATTGTCAAAAAAGCAAAATGCTCTTCCAGATTCCGTCGGGAATTGAAGATAAAGTCCCAGATTGTAGCTCAGTAGCTCTGTGCCACAGGCGCCCAAGATGCTGTTAGCCGGGCGATCGAGCTCTCAAACTGAGCCTCTCCGACTCCAACCTCGCTCAGGCCTGGATCGTACATGGAGGAGGGAGAAGAAACGGGCAGAGAGGAGGTCAGCCCAGAGTAAGACACTGAAGAGCCTCGCAGGAACTGAGATGTCAGGCCGCCCGTGATAGACCCCGATGCAGATCCAGACGGGGTGAGACTTGTCCCTGCCACCGACCACAGACTCGGGTACTGACTGCAGAGAAGAGAAACTGTAAAGTCAGGATGCTGTCTGGACCAACTTGATGCAAAGTGAAAAAACAAAGGATGGTTACCCTTTAATTTTAAAATAAATGACCTTTTCCCCAAATTCTCTGTGTCTGGTGAGCGCTGTTAGCTTAGCTTAGCATAGACTGAATTACACCAGAAGCATTTGACTTCAGAAAGATCAAAAGGTTTCTAGTTTCCACTGAATATAAATTTAAAAATCATCTTAATTGATCAATCAGTTATCTATGCTACGCTACGCTAACAGCACCATCTCCAGACAAAGAGAGAACCAGGATTCAAAACAATGAAATAATTCTGGGAAATTGGAGTATGAGATATTTCTAAACATGTGGCAGATCCTTTAAGAACAAGAAGTTAATTTGTAGTTAATTATTAGTCTTGGGTTTAGCTAAACAAGTCTAAAAAAAATCTACTTCTGCTACGTCCCTCAGATATTCAGAAGCTACTCACAAACTACTCGACTTACACTGATTCACTGAAGCTCAATTAAACTGAGAAAACTTTATTCAAATACTTTTTGTTGTATTCTCCTTTAAACAGCAGCTTTACATTAAATCAATAAAATCAATCCAATCAATCCAAATCCATTTTTATTTATGAATTACCTTTACCTTGAAAACTGCTCCAAACAAAAATCTAAGTTAATCAAATAGAAACGAAACTCAATTAATTCATAACCAATGCAATTAGATGAATTTTGTAGCAATAATTGGCTAAATTGTAAAAATGTGTTCTTTTATGATCTAAAAGAGAGGTAGAGAGCAAACAGACGTTATCAAACAGTTTTATCAATAGTCAGTCTACAAAGAACTTTATGACAACAGTCTACAATTGTTTTTTTAATTTAACAAATGTTTTTAAACTTGATTTTAAACTTTAATAATAAAATAAAAGAATTCATTAAATTACTAATTTAAAAATCATACAGATGCTTCGCTGCACCTAATCTTTTGAATCTGGGAGCATAAAGGCGATAACAATTCATTTTGAGACCTGTAGAAATGAAATGTCATTGTTACAGTGATTGCAATAAACACTAGAAACAATGATCATTTTTAGACCAAATAGTCCATCCCCAATCAGTTTAAATATCCAATTTCAGTTATAACGGTGGCGGTACACCATTTACAGTCTGTAAAGGACTGGAAGAAATGAGAGGCTGTTCTTAGAAATATTGGTCTCCACCGACTGAAACCGTAGCCAATGGTTGTTGAGTTGGTGTGTGAGTGTGGCATTGTTTATCATATACAAAGATTGAAATATTGTTCCGCTTTTAAACTAATTTAGAGTTTAATCAAAAGTTTAATCAGAGTAATCAAAATCTTAATATCAGATCTTACAAATATATGCAAGCTCCAGTTTTTTATTCCAGGACGCCAAAAACTGATTGTTCACACACATTATCTGAGCTATTATCTGGGGTAAGAATGTGCTCACCTGGTGTTGGAGGTGGTGTTGGTGGTGTGGGCCAGAGTTCCCATTCCACTGGAATTGGGGATCTGCAGGGCTGACCAACCATCGTGTGACCCTAGACTTCCTGTAGAGTTCTCCATGTAGTTATCTGCACGGAAAGAACACAAATGCTCAGAATATACAATCAG
This sequence comes from Danionella cerebrum, assembly GCA_007224835.1. Classification (NCBI taxonomy): domain Eukaryota; kingdom Metazoa; phylum Chordata; class Actinopteri; order Cypriniformes; family Danionidae; genus Danionella; species Danionella cerebrum. The sequence goes on along the minus strand of SRMA01024861.1, from coordinate 46,278 downwards.
ACATCGTTTACTAAGCACCTGTTAAGCCAGTGGTTCTCAAAGTGGGGGGCACAGTGGTTCTCAAAGTGCCCACAGGCACTACTGGGGGGGGGGGTGCAGATCATCAGCAGAAAAAGAAAAGAACAAAAAAATAAACAGCCAAAAGACGTAGAGTAAAAGATGCATCCGTTTGTAAAGGGGAAGAGAAGAGCCACTGAAGTCGCACTGACCCAGGCAGGTCATTCTAAAGATAACGTGATTAAAAATGCAGAAAATATGACGAAGTATATCTTGTTCTCGACCTCACTGTTAATGTTGTTGGTGAGGAGGAAAGGCCGATGTGTGTCCTATGCCTAAAAACGCTGGCAGCGGACAGCATGAAATCTGGTTCAGGGAGCTTCATGAGTGATGGGGTGGTAAGGGATGGGGAGGGTGATGGGGGGCTCGACCAAAAAAGTTTGAGAACCACTGTATTAAGCCCTTTGGCATCACTCATTCACTGGATGGTGAATATAAAAAAAGAACAGGTTTTCAGAAGAGATCCAGAGACTGGGAGTTCTATTGCAGTCAGAACTGTACTGAATGCCAGAGTGTAGACCGAGACTGACAGGTTTCATATTGAATCTATCAAACTGAGGAATTTAACAATAGAGACACTCTTTTAGTGGATAGTTACTTTCATTTAAAAAACACAATGTGCTCAAAAACCCCATGAAAATTAATTACATCAACATAATTGCATCCTGAACTTGGGATGAAATTTAACTTATCTTTTAAAATCTTTCATCATCAGCATGCATTAGCAACAAAAACAAGGAAAAAACAATTTCGAAACTAGTGCTGAAAGTAGTGTCATAGTAATTATATTTAGTTAAGACATTTGGAAGTTTTAACACTATATATTTTTGGAAAATAAAACTAATTATATAAAAAAATAAGAGTTTGTCATAAAAACTTTGGCTACAACAAAAACGTAGACTTTTAAGTTGGCATCCAAACTAAGTAGATTGCCTTCAAATTAAGTTTCCACAACTTACCCTTCTCAGAAAGAGACATAAACATATAGTTTTATATATGATCTGAAGAAGCCTTTGCAATGATTTGTTTGAGTTGGTTTAATTAATTGAATGTGGTGAATTGTGCAGATTCCAGTTGGAGATGAGGTAATATTTCAAGTATACATTTACATAAAAACATAAGTGATTTTAAGCAGAACACTGATGGATTTAACACCTCCCTTTCAGAATGTCCATGCATTGACCTGGCAAATGAGGTTGGTTGCTCAGGGTCTGTGTGAGTGTGTAGCTCTTACTAGTGCCGGAGCTGCGGTGGGTGTAATGACTGGGGTACGGAGCTGCTCGGTGGTTCCTCAAGCTGGAGTACCTCTCACAATACGACCCTGATGAGTGCACCGGGGCCCCGTTGAACTGTGGGGGGCTGCTGTTAGGACCCAGGGGTCCATTACTGGGCAGAAACCAGCCCCCAACTGCACCAGAAAAACACGTATTATACACAATCTAGCAAAGAGCTTGTTTGTGGCGTTTAGCTGAGAGACTTACGTTGGGAGTATCCGGATTGTTGGTTGTCGGTGCTGTGGTCTGGGACTTCCTTGTGGTCACTTCTGTCAAATGCAGAAGAAATCATGTTCAGTTTTTTAAGAATAAGGACCTAATCATTAGATTGAATGTATAAACATTGTTTTAATTGTACCTCTCTTTCGCATCCAAGAAGGCTTTAGCGAAAGGATTGTGTTTGATCTTCAGAGCAGTGATCTGAGGATGCAACAGAGCGCATTAATAAAGTTGAATTAATGAGTCTTTGAGAAGATGGATGCCATCTCAAACACTCACTTCTTCATTCTGATACGCTGTGACTGCAATAAACTGTGTCTCTGGAAAAGACTGACTGCTGATCATTTTCTGAATCCCACCAACTTTCACGATGTGAATCCTGGGTTCGTATTTGTGTAGAGAATTCAACATGATCTAAAAAGAAGAAATCACAATGATGGTCCTGAATGTAACCTTAAAAATGCAGCGCCTGGAAACAGAGGTCTGGTTTACCTGGCCTCCTCCGTTGAGCTTATTGGAGAGCTTGACTTTACTGAAGGAGACGGGCGCTTTCATCCAGTGCGCTCCAAAGTTCGGGGAATCCGGGTGGATGTAGACGCAGCTCGGGCTCTGAGGCTCCGGTTTCCCACCGGGTACCCATTCTCCGTTGACGTACTTCCACCGGTTGTTGTCGGCCGCCACAAAGTCCAGCAGCACCGAGTACATTGCGTTGGGGTCAAGGCCCGTGACGCTCGCTCGTAGCACCGGGAACATGCGTCTAGAAAATAGAGTCGCTTAATAAACTCAGGCCTAGATTAATTAGTTCAGAAATTGGTTAAAAATCACATTTAATGATTTTATAAATCATAAAAACTAATAAATCAAGAAAAAAATATTATGCCCCCAAGCGCTCCGCCAATGGGATTTTATGGTATTTTTGTTACTTACGCAACAAGGTTAAAAAAAAGTGGTTAAAAAGTTTCTAAAAGAATATTAAACAATGAAATAATGTTGTGTTGGACTTTTTTCCCTACCTCCCGGTCTTTGTGACAATCATTTCATTGGTGAGCTCTTTAAATTTGGTCCATAACTCTGCGTCCTCGAGGGAAAGTTTAATATCCCGCTCCGACGCGTCTCCTTTCTCGCTGCCCTTCTGGAACTCGTTCTCTACGGCGCTCAACAGATGATCCAGGCGCTGGTCGGGGCTGGAGGAAGACATAGTTCCGATGCAAAAAAAAAATTAAGTCCGAGGTTACAAGTTCCCAGTGGCTTGACAGCGCGTTTCTTAAAGTCGTTGTGAACGCGCCGCGAGCGTTTTTAAAGAGCCGAAACTCGTCTCCCGCTGTTGCGGGGCGTGACCCGGAGCCAGACCAGGCCCATCGAGGGCTAATAGCGGCTGATAAATCTGACGCCACTGACGGAAAGCGGCCTCTTCTGCATATAGAGCCCCACTGAGAAGTGTTGGAACTTTACAACTGTTTTATTGTAATTAAAAGCATTTAAAATTAATAAACACCTATCACATAGGCCTTGTGGACACATACATAATAAATAGGCAATTAATACACTCTAAAAGTTTTTCAACTATGCTTGGTGCATGTTGGGATTTTTATTCAGTTTAGGGCAGTTTTAATCCAACCACTGAGATTAAAAACCCAACGTTTAATTTGGTAATGTCATGACCCAGTGTCGGGATAAAATACCCAAATTTGACCCAGCACCGGGTTAACCTCACAGAATGAGTCTGAGTGATCATCCTTGCTAATAGGAACCATTTACATGTGAAAAAACAACAGTTATGCAAGCAGATATTTAAACACATAGAAACACATTTTATTATCAAGAGTATCAATAACAAATCACATACAGCACAGTGCAGCACAAAATAGTACAAAAATCAAGAAGAATACTGTCAACACATTGACTATAGCATTATTTACTCCCTTTAATGTTTTAAGCAACGAGAATGCTGAATACAAGACGATTTATAAACCGAATAATTGATTAAAAATGAAACTATTTTCAAACCTAATGAAATATCCAGGATTTGCTTTAGCTTGGATATAGCCATATTCTCCAGAACTCTTTTAAAAAGTCAAGCCAGCTTTTTCCGTTTCAGTCTAAATATTTTACAAATATTTAAGAATCGTTTGTTTTTATTCCTAGTTGTCAGAACTGTAAAGTTAAAAGTGAAGGTCCTGTCTTTCTATTGAACCAAATGTATTTTTTGCAGCTTTATATCAGGTTGTTTTTTTTATTTTTTTACTTTATTTTTTATTAAGATTTTTTGTCATAATATTGCTTGTCCTCAGAATTCCGACTATAACCTCAAAGTTTTGTCTTTTCCCACAAAATTTCCCACAATATTTTTCCTCAAAATTTCCTTTTCTTTACCATTAATCCAAAAATTTTAGCCTTTTTTCTCCTCAGAATTTTGCACGAAAGCCATGTGTGTGTGGTGGGCAACCTTCCACAAACGCTGTGATTTTTGTATCTGCTACAGTTTTAATAAAGCGGTTGGAATATCACGACAGAACCCGAGCATTGTTTACTGGAGCCTCGCTCAGCTGTCTCTGAGACAAAAGCAGGAAGCGAGACGGTGTCTGCGGCCTCGCTGCCTTTGAACTCGGTTGTATATTTGCGAATAATGCTAATCTTTTGTTGTCGCTGATCCACATGTGCGAAAGCTCGTGTTTACCGGTACCGGCCATTAGGAGCGAGGCGAGGAGGCCGATGCGCGGCTGATGCTCATGGTAATGTTCAAACAGCAGCGGACTGCTCGCCTTTCTCTTCTGGATTTGTGTTTCTCAAGAAGATAACCTCTGACACTTCTCTGCTGCTTAGTAGCAGAAGCTACATCCGTATCAGCCTCTAAACAAAGTGCATTTTTGCTCTTAAAACTATGCAGTTTTAAGAAGTCCCTTCTTTAAAGCTGATTTTTAAAATCTGTATTTAAATGAAATTTAATTGTATGCCCATCTGTAAATTTTGAGTGCTCTATTTTTCCTGAATGTTCTTTCTCTAAGGTATACTTTGAATGGGAAATGTGTTTTAGAATTAAATTTGTCTTACTAACCAACGCATGGTTCATGTATTTCCGATAAATCTTTTCATTTACTATCTGTCATGTTTCAAGACTTCAAAAAGTACAATGTTTTACTCAGAATTTAGACTTCAGTTTCAGAATACCAAATTTAATCTCTGAATAGTGACATTTTTTCTAAATTGGGATTTTAATCTTAGAATTCTGTCCGCTTTCCTTTTAAAAAAAATCACATTTTAATCTTAGAATTATTAAAATTATGAATTATTATTTTAATGTCATAATTCTGACTCAAAAAATTCATATTTGATCTCTTAATTTTGACCTTTTTTTTTAAATCAGACTTTAATCTCAGAACTCTGACCTTTGCTCAGAATTTCAGTTTTCGAATTTTAATCTCTGATTTTGTATTGTTGTCTCTGAATATTGACATTAACCTCTTAGATTTCTGACTTTCAGAGTACAGACTTTTAATCTCTGATTTTTTTTATAATGATCTCATTATTCTGACCTTTCTCTAATTCGGACATTAATATCAGAATGTAACTTTTTTTTCTGAGACTACTACACTCTTCTGAATTATAATTTTAACATTTGAATATCTCACATCTCTGCCCTTTTTACTTTCTTTTTTAAAATTCTGATATTAATCTTGGCGTTCTGACCTTTCAGAATTTAAATTTTAATCTCAGAATAATTTTTAGTTGTCTCTGAAAACTGAAATGATTCTGTCAGATTTCTGACTTTAATCTGTCAATAATCTCATGGTTCAATAATCACATTTCTCTAATTCCAACATTAATACCAGGATTTAACTTTTTCCTTCTCCTTATTTTTTCTAATTTATTACATTTACACATCCCTTTTTAGCTGCAAAAAATATCGACCTCAATCACAGAATTCTGACCTTTTTCCCTCAAAAGTCTCAAATACGTCTTACAAAAAAATTCTGAACTCCGATTTTATTTTCTATTTGGTAGCTTCACACGGAATAACAGCTGCATCTGTGTGGAGCTCCTAGAACCCTCCTCAGAAGAATAACTCATCTTTACAACATAAACCTATAAAAAAAGTGCAATAGGCCTGTGTTTGAGATACTGTTCAGGATTCTCAACAGCTTATGGAGCTCTGTGTTTAATGTTTTGTGGTTGCGATAATTATTTTCTCTTCAGGTTTAAATAGTTTTTTAAAAACCTAATGCTTCAGTATTTTTCCTGCTTGACTATTCTTAACTGTTTTAAAAACCTTAAGACACACACTGTGAAAAATGTAACTGTAAAATACTGAATAAATGCTACTAAAAAAGGCTGTATTCTACAAAGTATGCGATAACTGTAGAATTTACAGTGAACAACTGTTATTAGTTTTACAGAGCATGACCTTAAATTTAACAGTTAAAAACATATAAAAATTCGGTTTATTGCTGTAAAGTTAACAAAATACTGTTTGATACATGGTCCTCCTTGCCGTGATGAACTTATCAGAGGAATGACTGAAAACATGCAGGAAATCATCTAACTTTAACCATTTAGAATAAAACCTTTTTTTTGTCACTATAAAGGATTCTTGATTTCCTGAAACTTGGAAATTAAAGTTGACCTTCAAATTCTAAAATTTGAATGCACCATTATACTATAATTTAACATTTGTATTCAGTACCTGGAGCATCCATGCATGTTTACACAAGGTTTCGTTAAAATTACCACATAGTGCTTTGTTTTATTGTCTCGTCTCATATTATGTTACATTGTGTTGTGTTTGATTATTATAAAACTATTAGTTGGGGACATCCCATCTGTGTTTTTCTTCAAATATCATGTTAATATGTTGTTTTTTAAATGTTTACTGAAGAAAGAATAGCTTTTATTGTTTATTCAGTCCTTTCACTTAGTTAAAAGTTAAGATGATCCACTGATTCTGAATCAGTTGAATGAACAATGCTGTGTTTGAGAGTTAATTAAGCTCATGGTTGTGTTCTGTCACATGGTGATAACTTGTTATATCATTTGTTTCTGAGCGAGTGCTGCCCCTGAAGCTCTTCCTGATTGTTCCCAATGCAGTGCTCGCTGCTGATGGAGGATGTTGATGGGTCCGCTGCTCAAGAGCCATAAATGTAAAGGGCCCTCGCACCTTCCCAGAGCCCACACATTCACAAACAAGCCGTCGTCAGCTAAATCCAGAGAGATCACTGTGATTAGCTTCTGTTTCACACACAAGTACTCTACCGCGAAACTGGCTTTGGTTAAAATGTGTTGGAATCCTCTGCAGACTTAGGATTGATTCATCAAAAAGAGACTTAAACGTTAATTTTCCGTTAGAGTCACTTGAGTAAAAGTCAATCACTTTACTTTATATTGGGAAAAGCAACTTTGGTATCTGTATTTTATTATTGGTTCCTGTTGGTGCAAGGGTTAAGGTCTTGTCTCTTTCTGGCATCCGGACACTTACACCTTGGTGAGAAATATTGCAGAGCGCTGGTGCTCCACAAAAGCACAGTTATGAGAGCAGATGCATATTTTCCACACTTCTCTCCGCAGCAAATCTGTCAACAGAGGTACATGAGTCAGTCCTTGGAAAATAAAGAGACAAGACACTTAAAATAAAGCTTAAAAAAATTACTCCCACTCCATAAGGTGTGATCATTAAAAACAGCATACAGTGAAAACAACAATTCATCGGTTTATTTTATTGTCTACATCAATTCCACATGATCCAACTGTATCACAGAACGGGGGCCATTTTTGTTCCTGGGACTTTATCTGTATAAACAATCATATAAATTGCTTCATCAACACATTTAATTACCAACCAAAGTGTACTAAATACTTTTCTTATTGCAAATTCCAGCATTTAAAATATCTGTAAAATCCACATAAAAATGCAAATGAGCATTTGTTGCTTGTTCCCATTCTTTGCTGCTGCATAAAAATAATGTTATGATCTTTTTTAAAAGAACCTTTGTTTTGCATTGTTGTGTAATCCATATGTAATGTTTATTTGTTAAAAAAAAACATTTATTTACACAAATACTTTCTTAAATAAAAAAAAAAAAAAAACATTTTAGTCATGTCCCCAGCTTTTTACCCATTCCTGTAACCCTACCCCACCCCCTCCAGACAAACTGGTGAATTTCCATATGTCAGATTTTCAGCAGGACGTTGCATCGTTTGGATCTTTAGAAGACCATGGGAAGAGCAAAGGTAAGTTCTCTCAATTTCTTATTTACATATTTGATGATTTTGTGAATATTATCCTGTTACCCAAATTATTTCAGAGATTTAGTGTAAAATGCACATATTTGGTAAATAACTCAATTTGCAGAATTTCCTGGTCCATGTGGATATTTTACTTGTATTTGCAAATTCTTTGCTAAAAACACAGTCCTGTTACTTATATAAACAATAACAAGAATGTTTGTGACAAGAAAAAACTACCCAAATCTTCTGATCATTAAGCTGATAAAACATTTAAATAAGTTACTTAAGATTGACCAATACCCATTTGTAATATTCAAGTATGTTTGTATTAGAATCTGTTTTGAAACCAAGTTACTGAAAGAAAAGGGAACTCATTTGGTGGAATGGCTCATTTATTTAAATGAAAGATTATGTTTTATTCATAGCATGTATGTCATGCTCTAATAACTCCTCCTGAAACACGTTTAATAAAGCGCCTCTTATGATTTTGAGAGTCTTCAAAAACATGCAACAGTTTACAGACATTACAAATATGTTTTTGGAAGCGGCAGAGAAAACTACAGCAACTGTTATCATTGTACTTACTGGTTGTGATTGAAAATAAAGGTTAGAATTCAATGAGAACCGCTCAATTCTTTAATAAAAGCCATTTAGTAAATCCAGCATAGTACATTTACACCACCACGTGCAAGCTAGATTCATTTACTGATGTCTCTTTTCAGCAACTCAGAGTCGACTCTTTTTAACTAAAGATAATAACTCGATGCACATTCCCAACTTTAAAACTCAAAGTGGACATTCGTCAGACTTAATGCTCTGTTATACACTTCATGAAAGGTACTTTTCGTGAATCCAAAATTAAGTTGTCTTGGATCTTTTTGAAGTTTATCTAATGACGGTTTAGCTAATGTCTTTCAAGGGAAGAGTTTTGCTACAGCAACTGTTATCATTGTACTTACTGGTTGTGATTGGGAATAAAAGGTATGCTCAAATACATTGGTCAAGTGACAAACACAAGCCCCGACAGTTGCATCAATATTTCCTGAACCCAGAGGAAGAGCACCCTGCTCAGAAGCCATCTGAAGATTTGCTGAATATCAGTTTGGATCGGTGTGTAGAGCCCTTTAAGTAGGTAACCAGGCACAAACCCCCTCCCCCGTATGAAGCAGTAGTCAAAGGGTGGGGGTGGGAAATCAGACTTGTAACAGGAGTTTAAGCTTGGCTTGAACCGGACACAGGTGAAGCCCATTAACAGATATTAATCCATGCATCCTGGAATTAGTTTAGTATTATTTCGCTTAAATAATGATTCTGTGTTTTCTTTCTTTTTTTTACATGTAAAATTGCTATATTTGATATGTTACGAGTTGTTACGTCACCCGATTGATTATTTATGATTTTCTTACATGTTTAGTCAGACTATGTTGCTTCCTCTGCGATGGACTGGCAACCTGTCTATGCCTCTCCCCCAAAGGTGAGCTGGAGATAGGTACCAGCAGACCCCCTGACCCTGAAAAGGAACAAGTGGGTATGAAGATGAATGAATGTTGTTTCACATGCAGTACTTTGCTATGTTGTTATATGTTACGCTACGTTATGTCACGCTACGTTACATTGCGTCATGTAATGTATAAGACAATGCGTCTAGAATGAGTAGATATAACACCAAAGTGACTGAATAAAGTGAAGATTATATTAAGATTGACATCTACATTTATGCATTTGGCAGACACTTTTATCCAAAGCAACTTACATGTTAAGAAATTAACAAATCTTATCAGTTCTGACGTTTATTTTACTACGATATTGCTATTTATAATAATTTGTACAGATCATAAGCTCATTGTTTTAGCATTAAACATAGATTAGTTAGAGGACTAAAGTTTAAATGTGAACATTTTACAAGCATTAAAACATCAAAGCAGCCAAACATTTGAAGCAAATTGCCAGCAGGGGTTCTGAGCACCAGCCTCTGCATCTCCGCCCTATTGAGCTAATGTGGGAATAGCTTGAGTACAGGGTGCAGAGGAAGCAAATACACAGCAATGTTTAAAAAAATGAAGTCTGAGTGTCCATCAAATCCGGCACAGCGTTAGAATGACTTCAGAAATATTTACATCATTAGAACATCCCAAATTCTAAAAGGTTATCAGTGCCCTTTCTCTTAACACACTGCTGAACATCAACCAGTGGTGTAAAGAGTACTGAAATATCATTCTCAAGAAAAAGTTCCATTACTTGAAAAAAAAGACTCAAAGTACTAGTAAAAAGTAGCTCTTCTCAAATTACTCAAGAGTAGTGAGTATCTTAAAATAAAAAATGTAGCTCACATCAGAGCCAAGATAAAAATAGACAAGAGGTAAAGAGATAGAGAGAAAGAGAAGAATAAAATGTAGAAAGAGCAAGAGGGAGGGAAAAGGAAAATAGAGAGAGGGAGGGGGAGAAAGGGGAGCACACGAAAGAAAACAGACAGATGAAGAGAGAGAGAGAGAGAGAGTTGGACAAAAAAGAGGAAAGAAAAAGAAAGGAGAGAGAAAGAGAAAGTGAAACAGAAGAGACGGATAGAGTGAAAAGAGAGAGAACTTGAGAGACAGGAAGATTGACAGAACAAAAGATAGAAATACAAGAGAATGAAGTACAGGAAGAGGGAGGGATAGACAAAAAGAGAGCGAGAGAAAGAGAAAAATGGAAAGAAAAGAGAAAGGAAGAGAGAAAGATACAGTGAAAGAGAAGAGGATGGGTGAAATAGAACAAGAGGGAAAGTGTGATATAGTTGAAGGACAGAAAAAAAGAGCATAACTCATGTTTTAATTAAACATTAAACTATTTTCATTGGAATTGAGTTGATAAAAGAAAATAAACAAAATAATTTCTATTTCTACTAATTGTATTGATGTGACAGTATTGATAGGACAGCTGCCAATCACTGTAGAAAATTAAAAAAAAAATAATAATAAAGTAGTTAATGCTGGTTGAAGAAAAGTAGTGTCACATAAAGCTAACTGCAGAGATTAAGAAACTAATTCAATATCAGATATTTGTTTTGTATATCTATTTTTTTCATCCATATTGTACTTCTTAACATTTTTATTGTAATTATTTAACTTTGGTAAAATAGATTCCGATTGAATGAAGTTCTGTTCTGAGTGGATGAAGATTTTGAGAGTGTTTGTTCGTGAAGCTGTAGTCTCTCTCTCTCTCTCTCTCTCTCTCTCTTTCGGGCAGATGTGGATTGAGGCTTGAGATGCGTCTGTCGCTGCTGTGTTTCCACTTCAAGTTCAGGAAATCTAAACTTTCCTCTCCTAATCACCCTTCCCTTTGAAAGGGATAAAACAGCCTGAAGGGCCAGTGATTGTTCCCCTCTCCCCCTCACTTCTCAATAGACGTCCAGCTTTAGGATGCTAATGAGCGAGCAGGAGAAGACGCCTGGCCTTCAGAAGATCCTCATCAAGCTCGTCCTGCACAGACACCGAGAGGTGAGAGAGAGTGAGCTCATGAATCCTGCTCTTTAATGGCGTAAACAGTTCCATGCAGAAATCGTTATAGGGTTCTCAACATGAATAAGTCATTGACTTCGATTACTGATCAGAAGCAAACTAAAGGATCAGAGGGTCATCGTTCCCTTTACATCCGTACAAACATTGATCTACACTGTCAAAAAGAAACTTGAATGAGTAGAGAAAGAGATATGTAGCAAAAGCCCAGAGACACTTACACACCTAGTCTTAAAAGTACTAAAGTTCGTTAAAATGTAAAGTTATTCTGCACTTTTAGGATTAGGTGCAGTGAAACCATCTCTCAATGTTGTGCCATTCTGTTCCTAAAGTTCTCTGTGAGAGATTACGCCTGGCACTTGTGGCATAGAGGTAGTCTCTAGTAATTTCCGGCTGTGGGGAGGTCAGTTAAAAAAATCTGATAAAATCCCATACTTTCAGATGATGATTATAGAAATATATGAAATATGTTTATAGGATATATAAAGATATATTGATGTGATCCTAGATATACTGAAATAAAACTAATCAAATTCAAATGGATTGAGCAGTATTTAAAGTTTTGACCATTAGGTGGTGCTTTTAGGTATTGATGACTTAGCCAACGAATTGAAGTGACTCTTAACCATAAATCACAAATAATGTTTTGCCAACAAGATCTAATGTTGTTCCGATTCAAATTTGGTGAGAAGTCTATGATCTAATTCAATATGGCGGACAGGAAGTTCAATCAACTATGGCGACCCAGGGAAAAAGGCAAGATTGAATTTTTGACAATAAGCTAAAGCTAGCCAAAGTTATTAGCATTTATATGTTTATACATTTTGACCTCAAGGTCAGACAGGCTTACAATTTGTTCAGTCACTTCGGGGCATTGTGCTAAACATGCATTCCAGCTTTTTGAATTTTACATTAAAGTACCGGTAAATTAAAAAAGTTTTGACACCCAAAATGGCCGATATGGCAAAATTGGACATGGGACAATGATGCTCCAAAGGCGCTGAAATCATTTTTACGATTTTGTGATAAATGGCTTGGCCAAAATGTCAATTTTTAAATAACACTGTATGCAACCTTGGATCATAGTTGTTACAACAAACACCAGGGTGGGTGTAAATAGGCTAAAGTGTGGTGGAGTTATAGCCGTACAACCATTTTAGTGACTTTCACATAATAAACAATCACCAATTATTAAAAAAAAAAGAATCAAATGAATGAATCAAAATTCTGCAAATAATTTTAGTCAGCATGGGTAGTACATGATCTGGTCAAAATTTAGTGAAACTGGAAAAACAACCTAGGAAGAGTTTACAAATGTCGGATTTTCGTAAAAATAAAGAAAATACAATGGCAGAAAATTACGTTACATCCTAAAATGTATACTGTCATAGTTGTACTCGAATGTTGTACGCATTTATTCTAAACGAATCATGATCAGAAAGGGAGAGAGGGCGGGATGGAAAAGATGAATCGAGACTTAATCACAAGCATAAAGAACCGAGCTAGCTGTCCGAGTAAGAAGTCGGGGAACGGCAGAGACCCCCACCTGTTTGAAGAGGGGGGTATGGGGTGGTGAAGGGGAAGAGATGGGGCAGTGTAGACGTGTCTCTGGGAGAAACACGCTTAAATACCGAAAAAAATAAGGTCCTGTAAAGCTCCTCCTCTACTTTGTTTTATAAGACAGCATATATTTATTTATATATAACCAGGAAATTAGGAAAGCTTTTTCCTCTTTGCTCTTTTCTGATACTGTGATCCCGACAGTATCAGAAAACCGTTTACGATCAAATCAATCTTTATTTGTACAAACTGATAAAGTAATAAACAAAGAGTGCTCTTGAACCGTGACCCCTGCTCCTGTACTGATGACTGATTGGATGGTGTGTTGGCATGGAAACCTTATGGTTCCTCTCAGCTGAGTGTGATGTGCTGTGAGCTCACAGGTCAAGTGTCTGCTCCTCCATGTTACCTGGAAACACAAACACACAACTCTTTCAAACGCGCCTTAATGCTGAAGCTGCTTTTAAACTTGCATCTATGCAGGAATATGTTTGTGTGAAACCAAGGGGATTATTTTTGCAAATACAAACTACAGCATTAATATGTTTTATTAAATCTTATTAAGTTATTTACCTATACAAAGTTTAAAAGACCCTACTTTGTTTTTTGGTCCCCTAGAGTTATTCTCATAAGAACAATAAAGAGTTATACTCGCATCTGCAGGTCTGCTAATAGCACTGTTAGCATTGCTTAGCATAATGAATAAATCTAGTGAAAATAATGACAGGTTCTGAAGTCAGAAAACAGTAGATCTTTTGAAATCCATAAAAAATGTTGTGTTTTCTGTAATATCACTACTGATTTGTAGTATTTTGGTCCGTCAAATTGTCATAGGCCCATCAAATGGTCAGACAGGCCCGTCTAATGGCCGTCAACGGTCAAATTTTGCCAGTAAAGTGGTCTAAATTTTGTTTCTGGTCAATTCCAAAAAAATAATACAATTTTCAATAATTTAATTGCGAGTAATTTACCAGCTGCAGCACTGCAACTAGACAAACTTAGTGACATTTACTTTGGGATTCTATTCAGATATCGTTGCACTGGGGTTGTAGCTATATAAGCATCTAGTTATAACTAGATGGCAAATATTTGCATGCAAACTTTGATGTTGGGTTGTCCTTGCGTTATTTACAACCATTTAAAAAAATGGTGTCAATGTCCCAACAAGCAATTTTGTCAATCAATGAATTCAATAAGCTGAGATGGATATATGCCAAATCAGGGACATCATATAACATTCACCATGTCTCTATGATTACCATAAGCTGAGATAGAGATAGGCCAAATTGGGTGCTATGGTAAACAGCCTGGTTGCTATGGAAGGTTCAGTGACATAATATAATGTTCCCCTTGTCAATATGGTGTGATGGAGTGCGGGGTGTGATCAGCGTTGCCAGGTGTGACTCATCAGCCTGCGCACACTTAAGTGTGGGGCAGTCTAGGAGAAGTAGTCACAGTCTCAGCATGTGGGAGAAAATGGACTTTTTCCCCGCCGCCAGGCCAGCTTAGGCATTCCGGCAGGTGCCAATGGAGTGGAGACGGGCCCAGTTAGTTCAGAGCCCGAGGAATATCGGACGTATCAGCACAGCGATGATCCACACCTCTGGAGATGTCTCCCATCTCAAACTCTCTATGATTTTCCTAAACGAAGATATGCCAGATTGGTTGCTATGGTAAACAGCCTGATTGCTATGGACAGGTCAGTGACAATTAGGGGTGTAACGGTTCACGGGAATGTATTGAACCGTTTCGGTACGGCCTGTTCGGTTCGGTACACTTGCGTACCGTTTCGGTATTCGGTATTTTTATTAAATAATATAAATGTATTATTAGCGCGATATTAAGCGCAGAGGAACTATGTTCCTAGGCGAGTTTCCACACGGACGCTATTGAGTGAAGCACAGTAGCGCTGCACGAGTAACTGTGAGAAATGGACACAGAGAAAGAGAAGCCAGAGCTTGAAGACCCTCCCACCTCACTACGGTCTCCTGTTTGAGAACACTTTGGCTTCTCTGTTAAAATACATAACGGGGATAGACGAGTGGATGAATTTAAAGTTGTATGCCGACATTGTTCCACGGAGATCGGGCAGGCAACACATCTAACATTTTCTACTGCTGGAGGTAGTCACTGCAACCAGATCTATGCTCTCTTCAGAAAATGTGGATGGGTTAATCTATCCTATCTATCCTAACTAGTTGCAGTATTTCATTTTTTATTTAAAAAATGTGCTTTTCTTTATAAAGAGTGCAATTTATTTAAAATATCACCCAAAAGTGTCACTTTTATTTATTTTATGCAAGAATTCTACTGTGTATTGGCAGCTTTTCAAAATAAAGATTATGTAAGTTCTTATTGTTTTGTACCGAACCGAATGAACCGAACCGAGCTCTCCAAGACACTGTACCGAACCGAATACGATTTTAGCGTACCGTTACACCCCTAGTGACAATATAATGTTACCCCTTTCACTCAGTGTGATATAGACAAACCCCCATGTTTTAACACTTTTCCAAAGAGGAGATAAGGATCTAAGAATTTGGTTGCTATGTTAAACAGTTTGGTTGCTATCGAGTGGTCTGTGATGTCATAAAACATTCTAATCTGTTACTATGATTACCATAATCCAACCCCCATCTCTCTTCGATGTTTTGTGTTGAAAATATTTTCAGGGCCCTTTCTCATTCTTTCCCAATGGCCATTATAAGACGGATAACCTCCACAAGTGTGCACAGTTTGACTCACAGCTTTTGACCCCATGCAACTGATATGAATTTGCCTTTTTTGGGTAAGAAGAAGAATAAAAAGCCGGAATAATAATATGTTTAATACAATAACAATATGTTGGCTTTAAAAAGCCATTATAATTAGGGAAATTATTTAAGCTCAGTCTAGAGGCTGGCTACAGAAGTGAGAGAGTTCTCTTTCACTCCAATGTTGGAGATGAAAAACTCATAATTCCACCCCTAGCTCCAGTCGTTTTGTTGATTTAAATCTCTAGTTTTGACGCTGAGAGGGTGAATTAAAAAAAACTCTTTGTTAAAATTTATTAAGTATTAACTGGTTGCATTATTTAAAGATATGGTTTCTTGGGGGGCAAATGATTGACAGTTCTTTCCACACGTCATTCTCTGGTGTTGTTTATTCCAGCTAATTTTGGCTGCTCTTTGTTTTTTTTTGTTTTGTTTTTTTTTGTATTCTACTGTTGGTTATTTCTTTTTGGTGTGTGTCATTTTAGACACAGAGTGAAGATGTCCAGCAAAGGACAGTCATGAACTCTTGCCAGAGGAAAGTGTCCACACCATGTCATCAGATAAGAGACTTGATGTCATGAATATTTATAAGCTGCTGATGGCTTCCACCTGCACTCTGTGGTAAAGTTCCCACCTCGCAGCCTGCGATGAGGAGAAAAGGTCCTACACAGTTTTAGACACAAAGAAATCTGCTAAAATCTCAAATTTTAACATCGACCCTTTAAGAACCTTAAAATAGACTTTTATGGGTCATATTGTCATGGGCAAAAATTCTAGCCACATTTTAACGGTGCTCGGTTCATAATAGTGATGTGTCGTTCAAGAACGATTCGTTCTTTTTGAACGAATCTTTAATGTGACTCCGTATGAACGAGTCGTGTTGGAGAGGGATTCGTTCATTGGCGCATGCGCATCATTCTTGTGGTTTTCCGAGCGTAACCCGTTCATCATCAATGACAGAAGACCGAAAAGACCCGAATGACTCGAAAGATGAACTAATCTTTTCTGTTTCCGGCTCATGGCCGCTCCGTAATGTTAACCAATGCAGCATGAGCCGGAAAGAGAAAAGACCGAAAGGACCCGGAGGACTCGCAAAAAGAACGAATCTTTTCGGGTTCCGGCTCATGGCCACTCCGTAATGTTAACCAATGCAGCATGAGCCGGAAAGAGAAAAGACCGAAAGGACCCGGAGGACTCGCTAAAAGAACGAATCTTTTCGGGTTCCGGCTCATGGCCACTCCGTAATGTTAACCAATGCATCATGAGCCGGAAAGAGAAAAGACCGAAAGGACCCGGACTCGCTAAAAGAACGAATCTTTTCGGGTTCCGGCTCATGGCCACTCCGTAATGTTAACCAATGCAGCATGAGCCGGAAAGAGAAAAGACCGAAAGGACCCGGAGGACTCGCAAAAAGAACGAATCTTTTCGGGTTCCGGCTCATGGCCACTCCGTAATGTTAACCAATGCATCATGAGCCGGAAAGAGAAAAGACCGAAAGGACCCGGACTCGCTAAAAGAACGAATCTTTTCGGATCACGGCACTATAGTGGTCACGTGACAAAAGTGCTAAAAAAGCCAGTCCGGACTGAGTGCAGGGACTGCACACGTTAACGTCAGAGTGAAGTAATTTTGTGTCGAACAAAAGAGATTTAAATCTAAAGAAGACAGATCAGAGTTTGGGTAAACCAGACTAAAAGACCCAGGTAGGCTTTAGTAATATATTTATATTCATTTTAAATTTAGCATTATAGTTTTGTCTTATTTGTAGTGTGATTCGCGTTTGTGTATAAAACGCTAGTAGATGTGGAAGTACACACAACATTTATTGATAGTTTAGTAAAATGAACGAAATGACTCGAAAAAAGATCCGTTCATTTTACTGAACGAGACTCAAAGAACCGAATCCGTAAAATGATCCGAACTTCCCATCACTAGTTCATAAACATAAACAAAGCAACTAAAAGGTTAATAATGTATTTAAAACATTTTTTGGAGACGTATTTGTATCTTTGCTTTTCAAACAGATGGGCAACTACACTGAGTGAGAAATTTGAATTTAAAATAATTATTTACTGGTGTTTCTATAATATGCTTAATATATTTTATGATATATAGACAAGCTTTCTGTTTTTCAAAATCTTTAAAGTGCAGAAAAAAAAGTTGTTTTGTGAAGATGTTCTTGATTATTTTAAATGACTCTCTCCCTTTTTGTTCCAATGTACTCGCTTTTTATTGATATCACAGTTTGATATCAATAATTGACATCTTTGATTGAATTTAGTTTAACTCTATGTTCTGAAGAAAATGCACTGAACTCATTCATGATAGATCATTAAATAGATATTTCAAATACTTTTACACAAATTCGGTGATGTTGTTTTGAAATTTATTTAACAATTTGCTAACATTTACAACGTAATTTGGTTTGAAAGATGTCTAGATCCAAAAGTCATTTGTATCAAAGAGAATTTTGACAATCTTGGACACTGATGAGTATTGTGGTGTCTCATAGACCCATGAGAGAGTTTGTGAGGTAGAGGTGTGTGTACAGATTCTTGTTCAAATTTCTCAAGCTTTTGGAGTTGCTCTGAGGTCATTGCTCACCAGTATGTGAAAGAATGATAATTAAAACAATGACTGTGGTCACACACATCCTCGAAGCAATGTGCAAAACGATTCTTTGAAGGAAAGAGTTTTTAGCTCTGTATGGATACAGAGACGCTTGGCTTCCTCTTCCTTTCTCAGTTACTCTCATGAATGCAATGCAAACACACTGGTTATAAATACAGTGCAGGTGGATCTGCATTTGTGTGACAGTGTAAAAGTTGAATTTCCTCTGAGACTCTAGCCATAATGTCATAACATCGAAAGACCAACTTTACTGCAGCTATAGGTCAAGACTCCTTCTCTGTTCATCCACCTGACTCCACCTGTTACTTGTTCCTATCTGTAGTAGAACACCTCCACCTGTTCCTTGTTCCTATCAGGAGTAGAACAGATCCGGCTGATCCATGTTCTGATCTATAGTAGAACACCTCCACCTGTTCCATGTTCCTATCAGTAGTAGAACAGCTCCACCTGTTTCTTGTTCATATCAGAAGTAGAAGAACTCCACCTGTTCCATGTTCCGATCTATTTTTCATGTAGACTTTTTCAATCTTCATCGTGAGATGGTTTGTTACTTGGCTTTAGTTTAGTTTAGTTTGAAAACCTTTTTCCTGAACTTTATGTGCATTAGGTTTTCGCGTCCTTTTGGTGTTTTTAAGTTGGCTTTGTTTTATTGTAGAATAAATTAATTTAATTCATGGCAGCTTTCGGTTTGTGTTCTATCTTTACTTTTACTGATCCATTGTTGGTGATTGCAATTTGGATCTCCTGGACAGACACTGATAATGATGTAGGCATGGCAGCGAATGGGTTACGTATTTGACCCATCCACCTCTGAGAAGAATTTGCATAACAACTCCATCAGCTCCTCAAGGTGCTTGTTAAAGTCCTGCGTTACACTGTTTGTGAGATCATTTGAGCACAGAAACTCTTGCAGTACTAAAAACAGCACAATTCAGTATTCTTGAACTCCTACACCTGCTGTTGTGATTGTACATGTACCTTAGTTTGTAATAAACAGGAAGCGGCTGTAGTTCAAATGTTGACTGTGAATACTATATTAACTCTTGTACACAAACATTGATGTTGCTTTGTAAATGTTTAGTTGAAAACTATTTTTAAAAATCTTCTTAATATATACGCATGCATACTTATGCATATATTGCGTATATGCAAAAACTGGTTTCTATGGTAAACAGTCTGGTTGCTATAGAGAGGGTCAGTGACACAATACAATGTACTTGTCATTATGAGTGCCATGCACCAACGCCCATGTCTCTATGATATTCCAAAGGTGAGACAGAGCTCAGAAAATGTGGTTGCTAGGGTAAACAGTTTGGTTGCTAGGGAGCTGTGATGCATGGCATTTCTATATGATGTTTCATCTTGAAGATATCTTCGCTGCCTTTTCCCATTTATTTTTAAAGGCCATTATAAGTCAATGGCTCCTTGTAGAGCCTAGGGTAAAAATAAATACTTTTGCACAACGGTTGGTGTGTTCTTTCACAGACTGGTGTGGTCAGTTTGAAGTTTTCATGAGGTTCTGAGTTTGAGTTACAGTTTTCCAAAGTTTACCTCAAGTTAAGTCAATGGAAAATTTCCTTTAGTGGTGCTATTCTGAAAAGGTATAGCACCCAAGTTTTGTTTCTGTTGCTCGAACGGTCTAGACTCTTTATGATGCTTTTGAATTTTAAGTATTGAATTTTAAGATGAATAACAATATTTTGCCAATAATGGTTGCTTACATAGATAAACTCTGGCTAGCCTTGAAGCTTTTAACAGGGCACTGTGTTGTGTAGTGAAGCTCAAAGCTGGTCTCAAAGTAGCATTCCGAAGACTCACAAACCTACGGTTGACGTCCTTGACACCAGTAGAGTGTAAAACTTTATTCATGCATTATCCACTCAGTGCTTGAGATGAACCTCTCTATGAAGCCCGACAGACGACGAATCTGCTACAGTAGCTCTTCCTGCTGCGCTTTATGAAGCCAGAGTTTGCAGTGTCTGGGCCTCCTCAGAGGATCTGGGGGCCACCAGACCATAAAAGCAGGGCAAACAAAAGGGGCAGGGCCCTTTGCAGGACTCTTTACAGCATTCCCACGCCAGTCTCAGTGGCTGACTGGGAAGTGTTACCTGCTGGATGCTGGATCTCCAGGCCAGCCTGACCCAGGTGTACAAACACTAAACCCAGCCGCCACATCAAAGACACTCATTAAAGGACAATAGAAACAGCCCCCAATCCTGGTTACTTCAGCACAGCCGAGGGAGGAGTTTCCCGCCTCCTGCGGACACCTGAGCCTTCCTGTCGCCCCCTGTAGGAGGGAAACTCTTGTTGACAAACTGACATGCTTGTCTTCATTTACATTTTAGGATGTAGTTTCAAAACTTGTAGCTCTGATTGGGCCAAGGTTATGCTTTTCTCTGATTGGATAGAAATAGTGACACAACATCTTGTTGATCTGGTCAGTTGTTGAGCAATTTCTGATTGGCCAAAGAAATCAACACTGCATGCTTGAAACATACGCATGGTAGAACTACGTAGTTTCGACCATTGTGATTCTACTGTGATTTTATGATACGTATCTCAATATCTATCAAAATTTGAAAATGAAAACATAACCTTTACAATCACAATTTACTGGTTCAATGTTAAAACTAAATTTAAACGGTTTGCCACATAGCTAAGAACACCAGAGTCGAGTTCGATTTGTATTAGATGCGTCATATAATCCAGCAATAAACATTAACCCTTACGTGTTGTTGGGGATGTTTTCAGCCCCTTGAAGGTGATTCTGAGTCTAAATTTGGCCATAACTTTTTCATGATTTTTGGTGACAAAACTTGTTTTTATGCGTATTTTAAGTAAATGCGTGGAATTGGTAAAAAATCTCAAAAATGCACGATGGGCAAATTTACTACCTCTTTGCGTTGTTTTTCAATGTTAACCAAATTAAACTGCTGTAAAAATATCATTTTTAAACCTATTTATTTACCTCAGCTCAAATAAAAACATGAGGTCACTGACTTCTGGAACAAAAACATAACAAAACGACTTATGTTCAATAGGAAAAAGTATTGTGGCCTGGATTTCTTTTCAACTTTTATCACGGCCTTGGATGTGTCAAACATTAATAACAACATTGGCATTGGTGGATTTTTAGTTTTTGTGTGGCACCAGATTTTTATTTTTTCTCCCTAATTTATTGTTTGTGCCCCTTTGACCTCCATTATAACAACCTTTTTTGATTGCAAAATAATCATCCGTTCTTGATTGTTGGTATTTATTCCTGCCGGGAAGAGGTAAAAATTGGGATTTCTACTGTTGATTGGTCAGAAGATATTCCAGCCTGTCAGGTAGCTCATCATGGCGCCATCTTAGGACAGGACAGGAAAGATCAGTGGAATGATCAAAGATATTGACACATGCTCTTTTTGCTTTGATGAACCTGAAACATCTGTTCACTTGTTTTGCAGATGCAGATGTTTTTTTATTTGATTCTCACGATTTTAGTAACCATTTATTACTTTACTAATAAAACTGCGTTGTTTGGGTTCCTTGATAGTGCTAAAAAAAGATGAAATTTATGTAAATAATCTTTTCTTTCTCTTAGCCAGATACCATGTACATACGCGTGAATTCTCCAATTGCTGAATTCTCTGGGTATAAATTGGATGCTGAAATCATTTGTAGATTTGATAAATTCTTCCTTGCACTACAAAGCACAAAGGACATTGAGATTTGTGAAGAATTTTGATGATATTAGAATAAACCCCGTCTCTCACCCCATGTGTGCTGGAGATAGGCACCCGCAGACCCCCGGTGACCCCAAAAAAGGAATAAGCGGGTTGGAAAATGAATGAATGAAATAACCTGAGGCATACACTTAGGTTAATTAAATAATCTAAATTCCCCTTAGGTGTGAATGTGTGTGTGAATGTGTGAATTATTTTGATGGACTGGCAACTTGTCCAGGGTGTACCCCCACCTCTCGCCCTGTGACCTTGAAAGGGAATAAGTTTGTTGGTAAATGAATGAATAAATTCTGTATGTTTTTCTATTTTGTATGACAACCATAAACATGTTAACATTACATTAAAAAGTAAAATATATTGGAATTAACACGGCAAAACATGCTTTACCATCATCGTAAGCATATCACGAGGGATTCTCAATTTGACATTAATACAGAATGTGCTTCTTTAACTTACACATTCACAGCCACACTATTACTACAACACAATACATGTATGAACTCTCTTATTTGTGTAAAAAATATGTATTTCTGAACAATACACCAGAGTTTAATCTTGCTATACAACGAACAAATATTCGTTGTTATTGGTTATTCTGTGCCTAGGTCAGTCTTCTTCTGTGTAAGCGAAGTAATCAGAGAAGTAGGGACAGCATTTTTACAGTATTTATTTAACAGGTGTTCAGTAGTCAGACTTTTAAACGGTCAAAACACCATTCACAGGCGAGATTACTGCATCTGATTAACGTTTCATGTTCAGCTTAATTTACGATATGAATAATGAATTATCGTATTATCACATTCTCTTTTTGTTTAATTTCATTTTGTACTGAATTATATATCATAATGCAATGATATAACAGTACTAGCAGATATTAATAATTATTAATGGACTTAAAGAAATGTTTTTTAAATTTCCGGAACATCCGCTATATATTTTCTCTTGTAATATACATACGCAATGGAAAAAATCCGGAAAGTCGTGAATCTGCGATAGTCAAAACGCGAAGTAGCGAGGGTTCACTGTACTGAGTTTGTTCAGGCACATTCATGGACAGTCCCCAGATGATGAGACTGCAGGTATTGCTCCAGGAGGAGGTCCTTTCAGCTATCAGCCATGTTTGCATTCTAGGATGAAAATGAAATTTATGTGCAAAACTGGAATCTTTCATGAAATATTTCCGTTCCCATCCAACGAGTTCAAGAAAACAAAATCCTGATAAACTGGCACTAAGTATCAAAAATAAAATGGAAGTTGTTGCATTAGGAGAAGGCCTTTGTTGCGGATAATGTACTTGTATCTTGGAACGCGTTGACGAAACACAATATGCACAGTCATGTCATCTTGCTTTTGGAAGCGGGAGTCTGCTCTTTGGGATGTGATTATTCTGAACCACTTTGAACAGAAAGACAAAAACATTTCAGATATTGTGCAATGAAATTGCTCCATTTGTTAGTCCGTTAACAGCGGCCCATTGTACCCCAGTTCTGACAGAAAATGCATTGCTTTGTATTGGGATTCATTCTATAAATACGTTTCCATTTTTTCTTATTGGATAAAATGTTTATCCTACTCATTCATTTTTAACCATTTTTAATGAACATTTTCAAAATAGGCATTTGCATCCAGGGTTTTAAGCAACATTCCAAAATTCACATGGTACAGTGGTACTCCGAGATATGAAATTAATCCGTTCCAGGGTCGTATCTCGAACATTTCGTATCTTGAAGCAAGCTTTACATGGAATAATTTGTGCAACAGCTCTCTGAAAAAACAGAATAAGTCGATAAAAAATGGAAAACCAGAAAAGAATCAAGTAACATTTCTTCAATCCTTAAATCTACACATTGTTAATGTAATAAATGATAATAAAACAGAATAAAACACATGCGAAATACGTAATATGTACACAAATATGTACACAAAAAACATTACCTTGAGAGTGAAGTGAAGTGTCGGAGGAGGTGAAACGGGTGGCAGAAAGCATTACTGCACTATGTATGAAAGTTAACTTTCTCTAGATATTTCACGAATTACTAACACCAACAGGGTTTCAAGCACAAGCGCAGACAATACCGAGCGCACTGGAGAGATGCTTCTGAGAACGCGTCACAGGTTTTTTCTAACTTGTGCTACAGAACAGCACTTTCCATGTTATAACCGTTATTTCTTTTACGTCTTTTTCTTTGACACCTTGACTCTAACATTTGTTATAGCACATTATTAGTAATCTATACATAATGTTTCTCTGTGTTGTTGAAGTGTTTTGAAGCGCATCAGACCCTTTTTGCACTGGGAGATAGGAGCACCACAACCCGGAAGCGCAGTGCGACGTCATACAAACCAGCAGCAAATACAGCAAAAAATTTCCCGCGAGACCTTTCGTATCTCAAACATTTCATAACTCGAAGCATTCGTATCTCGGGGTACCACTGAAGGTGCATGGAAACAGATCTATTGATGAAAGGTTTACGAGTCTATAGGCCTAACACACCTATGCATCATAGGCCGTGTCATCAGCTCCCTGCGTTTTTCTCTTGCGTTTAGACCCTTTCCTGCACACTAGATGGCGCTTCGGTGAACTGCAATTCAATCCATGCTACAGGGTGGTGCAGAAGCAAAGCATACTCATCCTGAGGCTCCCGGAGGTCCCGGCCACCAGCTCCTCATCCTAACAACCAGACTCATCAGGAGATGTTCCGACGCCGGGGGGCTCCGCCCACCAGCCCTCAACCTAACATCCAGATTCACCTGGAGATGTTCCGGCGCCCCTGGACTTACACCTAACACAGTCATCATCTGTTTATACTATATGATCTGTTTATACTACTATATCATCTGTTTATACCATAGTTTATATAAATCACACTGCTGTTGTCGCCCAAATGAGGATGGGTTTCCCTTTTTGAGTCCGGTTCCTCTCAAGGTTTCTTCCAAAAAGGGAGTTTTCCTTGCCACAGTCGCCTCAGGCTTGCTCATCAGGGACATGTACACCACTTAGTAATTAATTTTTTCTCTTTCTTGAGTTTAAACTTGTTTACTGTAAAACTGCTTTGAGACAATGTCTGTTGTGAAAAGCGCTATATAAATTAAACGAACTTGAACTTTAACTTGAGGCACGTTTCTGGAGGAGAGGATGATGAGCGATCGCTTGTCAAAACAAAGACAAACTATTTGTTATCCGGAAATCAAACCCCTTCTTATTAAAGCTTGTTTCAGATGCACGATTGTAGCCCTTATTTTGAGTTGCAGAAAACTCCTGTGAATTGTACAGATCAAAGTACCAAAGACTCGCTCTGCGAGAGTCACATGCTAGAGAGTTGCTTCTCAAATATCTGTGTTTGTCGGCAAGTCTAAAACAATGTCTGTGATTATCTGCAGCCAATGAGAGCTACATCCAGAGGACAAGGAGAAGTTGAATAGGCTTAGGATACAAGGGCATAGACGGCAAAATAAACTGTGGTTTTGGTTCAAAAGGGGGTTTCTTTTTGGTTCTTTTGGGACCCAATAAATGAATTATAATCTGGTTATTATAATAATCCCAGTCTGGTGCATCAGATTGGCACATGTGATCGCTGTTTTCAAATCTTTCTTGCGAGGTCTTTGGTTGTGAGATCTCTTCTGTTGTCCTCTGCTGTCGATCTCTTGTGCTGTTTAAATTCAGCAACGACTGGATGCTTCTCCTGTAGTCTCTGTAGTTTCTTCTCTCCTTCTGCCCCTCTGGCAGTACAGCTCTTCGTTTTGTTCTCGAGCACCCCCTATTGCTACCTTTCCTGGCTGAAGACACATGTCAATCACATCGATTGACGCTCGCTGTGAAAAAAAGTTGGCTTGGTGCGTTTCTTGAAAAATGACAGCATTTTTTCTGGCTGTTGTGAATAGCAACATTAGCACCGTGTAATTAAGGCTAAATATTTAGTTTATTTAAAAAATGCATGGGTGTGGTAAGGCCTTATTTGGACTAAAACCCAGGATACGTGATGTTTGGACCAGCTCTTTGTCACCCTCTAAACATTCCACACTGTCCTGGAAGGCACTGCTGAGAGAGGCAACACTGGCTATCATTTCAAGAGCAGACCCCACACACTCACAAACTTGAACCATTTTCTTTTTCAGTGTTTCAAGTTTATGTTTGAAATTTGGAACACTTAGGTAAATGATTAAAACCCATTAAAAATTGACAGGAGGGGTAGTTGAAACTCCAAAAACTCCTCCTAGTGATTGCATCTGTTGACCTCCAAACATCAGTCTTATCTAATACGGGATGCTAAATTATTACACTTTTTTGACTGATGCAAATTTAGATTCTACAGCGCCACCTGTGGGTCATGGTTCTTTGAAATGTAGTTTTCATTATTAAATTTGCCTATATTGTTCAAGATTTTTAACATTTCTAGATTGTATACATTTCTTAAAAAGCGATTGGCTCGAAACAACTGGTCATCGAGAGGCGATGGCAGAAGAGGTGCTGCTTGTAACTTTAATTTATTTTTAATATCCTGTGAATTTTGCAACAGGAATTTTAGTTTCTGTTAATTTTTAATGTAACATTTATCTACAGTTATTTAAAGTCATATAGAAAGAAAAAACTGAGTGGAGTGGATGTTTAAATGAATGCAAAAAAAAAAAAAAACGAATCCAAACGTAGACATAAATATTTAAAGATCTTAATCACATCGCTACTTCTAAATATGCTGAGTTGGTAAAACAAGTATAGACTGTTGCTCCTGTGTCTAAGAGATGCAGCAGAGAGCACAGAAGAGTTAATCTTGTTTATAAACTGATGTCATTTGCAGAGACAGTAACGGAGCTAAATTTAAAAATGTATTTGCGCTGCTTACAGCTGGTAACAAGATTTATCGCCAGTGTATTTCACACTCAGGTGTCTCATGGGAAAATATATGGAGGTCCATCAGCGTGGGTGAGTGGATGGAGAGAATAGACATTCATTATAGATGACTGTCAGCGTGAGTCAGATCAGGGGAGCAGCTTCATTACTCGGATCTGACTCTCTGTTATTGTATCTTTCGCGTGCCATCTACAAGGAGAAGCAAGATCACCAGTTGTTTTTGGAAAACATTGTCTCATAAAACAGGACATGGTCAGTTTGCAAGATAAAAATGAAACATTTGTTGTGAAACAATGTTATTAGAAAGGAGATTATCCTTTATGCTTCTTATAAAATCACAGATCTTATGACTCCATTCCATGTGACTCCCTTTAAACCCTGTTTGCTGATAAAACTTCAAGCACACGATTTAACTACAGAAAGCGAAATATCAAACTCTGGTCATTTTGAACAGAAAGCTCCTGTTTAATCAGATTCAGAAATGTTTGCTAAGTTATGCTTGTGATGATGCTAGGTGCATCATCCCTCTTATCTGTGATTTTTTTACGCTCTCAATGGACTACTTGCACAACTGCTTCCGCATTCTACAGATTACGCTACAGTATTTTCTGGATAGCATTGACTGCATTATAAACTTATGTTTGTTGTTTGAGCTAAAAATCAAGCAGGACCTCCTCTAGTAAGCTGGAGAAAGCTTTTAAACTGTAGCCACTTTGTAATGACATAGAAACGGGAGTAAAACTAGTTTGATTCCTATGTTTTCAACGCCATAACGGTTAGCTTAGCATCTATCAGCCAAAGTAATGCATAGATAGATGTGCAGTATTACGGTGGCCCGAGTTTAGTTTATATTTGTGCAGCCCAATAGTTTTATTTAGCTGCTGCAAATGTAACCTCACCTTGTGTAAAATCAAATAAGCTCATCAGAGCAGCAAAATTCTGCAATCCACTACTGTGCTGAAACTTTTCAAACTTCATGGTTCAGATGAACTTTTAGTACAAACCATGTCTAATGATGAGGGGGATTGCTGTGAACAATGATCTGCTCCATCATCTCACACAGGCACTACTTTTTGAGATTTTAATCATGGATTTAAAAATGCTCACAGGCTTGGTATCAGCATATACATGTATGTAGAGAAACAAAAGTGATTGATTAAAAAAAACCCTAAAAGCATACTTTTTAAATGTTACTAAACAACTGAAATGAGCTTGCAAGTGCTAGCATTTCCTCAAATCTCAATTATACTACACCGATTTTAAGGATTTTAAAATCCCTATTAAAAGTGACATCTTTTTGGCCAAAAACAAGTATTGTTTATATTTTGGAATTTAATATACGCTGGAATTTTTTTGGTGGGCTTTTACAAACTGAAATATGAAAATATGAATTCCGTTTCCAACCCACTTATTCCCTTTTTGGGTCACAGGGGTCTGCCGGTGCCAATCTCCAGCGCACATTGGCCGAGATGCAGGGGTACATCCTGGATGGGTCGCCAGTCCATTCACACATTCACACCTAAGGGTGATTTAGATTCTTCAATTAACCTAATCGCATGTTTTTGGGATTGTGGGGGAAACCGGAGTACCCGGAAGAAACCCACGCAAGCACAGGGAGAACATGCAAACTCCTTCCAGGAAGGTCACCGACGAGCACCACGCCATTGTACTATTTTAATGAAATATTAGAGCAGGGAGGACTGCCATCATGAGAAAGAGGTAACACATTAATCAGAGCTACTCTTACTCATAGAAACTAAAACAAATTATCAGAATTATTATTCTATTGAATTAATAATAGTTCTTTATTTTGTATTTTTGGTATTTTGTTACTATTTAACCCCACAACAATTCAAGCACGACTTCTGGTGAAAACTAAGAATACAAACAAAATGGCAGATGCGCCTGATGTGATGACAGCTCCTGCCGCTGGAGCAGGTCATGTGACTATGGACTCAAATTGTGCTGAATTACGATGAGTATGGAATAATTACATAAATTGTGGTTATTATTGACTCCGTGATTATTTAAATTTATTTTTTACTTTGTTCAATGTTTAGATAACTTTCAAAAATCATTAAAATCATTTGTGTAAATGATGTAATTTTTGCGGAAATCCTTTTTAAAGTTTTGTGACATACAATACTTGTGAGGCAGGGCCATGTGAGACAAACTTGGTAGACGGTAAATGTTTACAGATGTTTCAAATAACATTGTTTAAACAGATTTAATTTATATAATTTTAGGGTTTATATTAACAATTAAATATACTTGGTATGTATATTTGTGAATTGTAGCTCTATTATAATACGTTATTAGTGTTTTATACATTTTATACAATTTCCCTCGATGGGTAGGAAATTCTCATTAGGTAGGACAAAACTTAAGAACACCGGCTCCATGCAATAGTGCTTTGATTGCTGATCTCGGGGTCTCCCCCCTCCCCCTGTCTCCCAACTCATTTCCTGTTTCTCCACACTTTCCAAAATGAAAAAAAAAATCATAATAAAGGAAATGGCCAAAGAATAAGAATCTATAACAAACCGAGGAGCTAGAAAACCTGAGGCTCCTTCAACCCCTAGAAGTCCTTGGTCTTTGGGAACATTGCAGTTACTTCTTTACAATTTGCTATAAAATAGTAGAAAAATAGTTGATATTTAAAACCATTTTTGTGGCAATGCTTGATATCATTTTTTAGTACAACTTTTTTTTAATATATATTTTTCCATTACATTACACAATAATTCCACAACAATTCTGAAAATGTACAAAAAATAAAATTCCAAGCATAACATTTTGTCTTTTTTTCACTGCAAAACTATAAAAATTGACAAGAATCCATTTTTAATAACAAAAATCAAAATAACAGATGATCAAAACAATGTGAAAATGATTAGAAAAGGAGGCGAACCTCTCCTAAACCTTATACACTGTTCCAAGCACTTTTTGTGTGATTGTGCTTTTTATGTGCCAGAATTTTGAAAAACACCAGCCATATCCCAGGTCTTGTATTTACAAGGGTTATCCCTTCTTTTCACCACTAGATGGCACTGATTGCACCAATTTTGGGGTTTTGAAATGTAATTTTACATTTTCTCACATTTTAATTTGAATTACCTTGCAAATGATGTATCATAGCACAAAATCACAAAGCTAATATTCATTCATTCATTTTCCAGCTCGTTTATTCCCTTTCGGGGGCGCGGTGTGCCTATCTCCAGTTCACATCAGCTGAGAATCAAGGGTACACCCTGGACACGACACCCAGTCCATCGCAGAGTAAGACACACATTCACACCTAAAGGGAATTTAGATTATTCAATGAACTGCATGTTTCTGGGATCGGGGTAAACCGGAGAACCTGGAGGAAACCCAGGGGGCACGCACAGGGAGAACATGCAAACTCCTTCCAGGAAGGTCAAGCCTCGAACTGACAACCTACTAACTAAAAGGCCACAGTGCTACCCACAGCGCCACTGTGCCATTGCCATTTGTACTTAATTAAAAACAGCCGGTTTGATTGGTACACTTCTCGTTTATATTTCCTCTCTTAAAAAGAAAATAAGATCGACGTCTACACAAGTAGTTTTACCCAAATGTACAGTTCATCCACTAAGAAACCCAAAATCAACACAACTCCAGGACTGTTCCACCCTAACCCCCCTTCTGTTCACCCCTGGATCTTTTTGGTGATGTTAAGACAAGATCAAGGTTTGAAACAATTAGCCTCCACTTGTTAAAAGTTTGAATGACCCACACAGCTTTCAAGATGTGTGTGCTGCAGTATTTTTATGTGGTTAGAGCTTAAAACTAATATTTGTGGCTAGTACACTTTAACATCCCTTACAGTTTTATAGGGGATTGCTTTAATGCTAGCAGATATGCTCCATTTTACAAGAAAATGTATTTTTCTTTTGTCTTCTCTGTGTGTTTAGAGGTTCCGCTAAAGAGACGCTGGTCAGCAGAAGCCGTCGTAGAAAGCTTTCTCTGGGAAAGTTCTTTCGTTCTCCCCGAAGCCTCGGTGCAGTCCACAGCCTCTTTGATGAACACCAGTTCTTTGTAGTCAGCGTTGATATGTCTTGTTAGTCAGTAAAAGTGAGGCTAAATAGCTCTCCGACAGGAAGCTGTTTACACGGGGCCACTCTAGCCACTCGCTTCCCCCATTGTCTGCGGGACGCTCTGCTACTTCATTAACATTTCCATAAGAAAGAGCCAGTAATGACCCTCTTTCTTCTGACGGCCCTTCATCTCTGGCCTTCTCCCTGCTCTCTGTCCTCTGTTTTCTCTGCTCTGCCCTCTGTTTTCTCTTCCTTTCTTGTTTTCTTTTCTTTTTCACCAGGTCTTCTGCAGAGTACAGCACAGGAAGTGCCAAACAAGAACAGGAAGTGCTTGTGCTGATGGAACTCTAGAAGACTTCATGATAAACGTGAAGTTTCCGACGTTTATCCATTTTCTGAATCTATTTATTTGTTCTAAATGTTATATGAACACAACATAATAATAATCTTTAAATAATAATATTTCAAAAATAGCACTTTATATGCAACAAAAGACACTCTATAAACTACACAGGGAAACTTTAACTAGGGACCGAATGCTCTCTGAATAGAGTTAATATTTCAGTATTTCCTTAAAATTTAGAAAATATAATGGAAACACAATTAAATTTAATTTCCAGACTCAGAATAAAATCTACAGTAATTAAACTTATGAAATTATTAAAAGAAGATTCAATAATTCTTCTGTAAATCAGATTAACAGTGGGGTCACACACAAATAGAGTTAATTGAACTCTTGGGGTTTGCTATAGCAGCAGTTTTATGTCGGAAAGCACAGCTCTTACTGCTCTCAGATTGATTCTGGTTTGTTAGCGAAGGCATGCAGCACTAATGTAACAGTATATTTTTCACACAGATATCTCAATCACACACACTTTAACTTTAGATAAAACCCTGTACTCGCTGACTGTGTGTGATTTCATTGTATTTTATCATAAGTAAAATATTGTTTAAATATTGAGATCTGGCATTTTAAGTGCTTCCTTTAAATCGTTCCTGTTTCTGTACCTCACTAATATCTTTATAAAGCACTTTGAGTAGATGTAGTTTATGCTTATGCTAGAAAATTACTACACTTTGCTTTGTTTTACTCGCTTATAAAACAGCAACATAATATGTTTTATCACGGCATTATTTTATGGTAAGTCCAGCTTTGATGAAGTCCTATGACTATGGCCACTGGTCAATAGAGGGCGGTAACACACAGTCTCCACACTCACTGTCTCACTGCTCTTTGACCTAAAGTGACTTTAAAATGGAGAAAAAATAAATAAATAAATAAATAAATAAATAAATAAATATATATATATATATATATATATATATATATAGAGTAATGTGAAAAAATGAGGACAACCTTTAATAATTTGTGTATTTTGTTACATGTTTTATTATACAGTATTTTCATCTCAACGTTTAGGACACCAAGAGATTAAAGTAATATAATGAAAGAATTTAAACTGAGGAAAAGATTGGTCAAGATCTTCTGTACATTTATTTCGGGAAAATGTCTAGTTGGGACACCCTAAGAGCTAGCGTTACCCCCTTTGGCTGAACTGCAGTGAGACTCTTCTTATAGCCATTCATCAGTCTCTGACATCAGTCTGAGGAAAGTTTACCCCACTCCTCGATGCAGAGTAAGAATGTTTGCTTGGTTTCTTGCATGTACAGCCCGTTTCAACTCTCCAAACAGCATCTCAAAGAGATTATGACTTTACCTTGGCCTTTCCAAAACTCTCCATGTCATCATTTTAATCCAGTCTTTGGTTGACTGGCACGCTTCCACCTCTATTCTTCACAGTTGGTATGAAGTTCTTTTTCCGGAAGACTGTCTTTGGTTTAAAACATGTCCTCTTTTCTAGAGTCCAGAAAGTTCACTTATTTGTCCAAAGAACATTATTCCAGAAGTCCTGATCTTTGTCCACATTCTCACTGGCAAACTTCTCCCTGGCCTTGATGTTTGTTTAGAGAGAAAAGGGTTCCTCCTTCCACTCCTCACATGGAAGTTAAATTTGTGTCTTTCTCCTTGTAGAGGCAGTACTTTCACATCAGCAGTAGTCAGAGCCTGCTGTAGTTCCTGTGATTTTATTTTTCTGGTGACCTCTTTTAGCATCTTGTGGCCTCCTATTGGGCTGAACTTGCTGGGACAACCAGACCTGGGGATGTTGGAAGTTGAAAGCTTTCTATTTGTAGACTATTTTCCAGACAGTGGAACGAGTGATTTTTAAATCTTTAGAGATCTTTTGAAGTCCCTTTATTTTTCTGAAGGGAGCTCCTTTGCTCTCGCCATGGTGTTCACTTTCACTTGGTGCTCACTCATCAAAAGTCTGATCAAACCTCATTTAAAATACTGAGTAGTGATTATTAACCATGTGAACACGGTGTGATTTGATGTGAGGGTGTCCTCATTTTTTCCTCGGCTGCAATATACATTGTGTAGAATAACATTTACAGAAGATCTGGAAAAATCTTTACTTTCATTTTTTTGGGTTGTGTTTCTGTAATCTCTCTGTTTTAATAATATTAAGATTAAATGTAAGAAATGATAGAAAATAGCCAGATTTTTATAGGATTTCCTACTTTTTTCACAAATTTAAAATTTTGTTATCATCAAAATAAGATGAATTTTACTTTTATATAAAGTCTTGTCGTGGTTTTTTGACCTTTTCAACTGAGTTTTTAAATTGTTTGAGGGGTTTACAAACAAAAACAAATTGGATGATAGAATGTTGTTTTATTTGAAAGCATTTGAGGACAGTGGCGATGTGTGAGGTCATGAGGTACAGTAGATCCTGTTGTGCTGATTTGATAGAGATTATCAAAGTTGTTTTTAATTATATTAAGCTAACTTTTTTTGTTAAGATTGTGGTTTTTCACATTTTCTATTGGTTTTATGTTGGGTACTCTTTGCAGTACTTTGATATTTTACATAATGTATTTTTTATAAATGTACTCCGCTCCAAATCGCCTGTCTTTTGATAATCCTCCCTAACCAGTTATCTGCTGGAAAATGTAGTTTTCTTCTTAATCTTTGACAGACACACGTTTAATCTTCTATACTGGACCATGTTGTGGCACGATTGGCTGCAGAACAGTTTTCTATTGTTTAGTTTACAGCTTGTGATGACGTGCCTTGATCAAAACACATGGACGCCATTGGGAGCTCACACATCTGACCGAATACGGGTCAACGAAAAAGTTTTGGAGCGCCATATTGGTGAGTAGGATGTAAAAGACCCACTCATCCCAAATTGTCATAGTGATTTCATACAGGAAATAGAAAAGAAACAGTGCACCACAAATCCTTTCTTTTCTCTATCAGCCACCAACTGTGAAATACTCAACTTTCAAGATATTCGTGGTAAACATCTGTTGAAACGTAAACGCCATCTTCAAGTAGGAAGCGTCACGGCATCATTATTTCCTCGATGCAGACGAAGAGCATCCAGCTGAGAATCCATCCAAAGATTCGTGCGAATATCACTTTGGATCAGTGTAACAATATCATGAATGGAGAGTGCTTCAATAAGCCTCTAAAATTTTATGACGTGCGCATGATATCATGGTACCCAGAAGTCACAGAGTGAGTGGCAAAAAGCTTTTTTACAATGTGAGATTGAACCATGTACACACTGAAGTACCCACTTCGGGTTAAATGTAGCCACTTGCTATGTTTGTTTTGTCCCTTTCTCAGTGTTGAAATCGTATTAATGTCATTAATTACAACATCAAGTCAAAGCTCTTCATCCGTGGAATGCTGGGCATCTAGTAGGTTGTGGAGATCACTGGTGAGTTCAGTTGTTTTCATTTCATTGTGTAACCTTCAGAATAACTCACTGTTCTGCACTTTTTGCTGGTCAGAAATGATCAATGTGGATCATGTTCAGAGCATGAAAGCATGGATCCATCCTGCCTTGTATCAACGGTTCAGACTGGTGGTGGTGGTGTGATGGTGTGGGGGATATTTTGAGTATCCTTGCTGACCATTTTTATCCCTTTATGACCACAGCGTCCATATCTTCTGATGGCTACTTCCAGCAGAATAGCGCACCGTGTCACAAAGAGTGAATCATCTGGATGTGCAGCCGGCAAATCTGCAGCCACTGAACAAAACTCTCTGAGGAATGTTTCCAGTCCCTCGTGGAATCTATGCCATGGAGGATTGAGACGGTTCTGAAGGAAAATGGTTAAACTCGACAATCACACAAGATCAAGGTATTGTTTCCCCTAAAAGTAAAATATGAGGCAAAACTAAGATTTCCTTCTGTTTGTTAAATGATGATAAAGAGAACAAAGACATCTGACATCTTCTCTTCTGTCTATTGTTGGATTCAGGTTCTCCTGCACGAGAGAAAGCTTCTCCTCCGGCATCCATCACTAAGACACTGACTCCATCATGAGACCTAAACCATGGGCTAAAACTTTCAAACCACAAAGCGGTTTTTAAGGAGGTAATTCATCCTCTCATGGTCTTCATTAGAAGATAAGCTCCATGAGATAAAGTGAATGAGCGAGCTGGAGGAGAACAGGAAGTGTGAGATCACTTCCCCTCCTTCAACGCCTGAGTCTCCTGCTCTTTGAACTCTATACCCGGGGTCTATGCGGAGAGAACGAGCAGCCACCTCTTAATCTCGTCAGTCGCACGGTGTGAACCCATGCAAACACACACGCACACACGCACACACTCCATGGGGAACGCTGATGGCCAAACACACTCTGTACATCACACCTGACCCCACGGCTTCCTGTTTCCACCAGGAGATCCATCACTCCCTCAAATATTAGCTCTTCCTTGAGCACACTGCTCCTGTGTAGAGGTCACGCTTCAGGCGAGAGTCCACGTATCTATGAAAAAATCAAATATCCATAATTATTTTTATCCAAAAACTGAACAAGTTTATGTGCTTTGTGCTTTTGTAGCATCTTTTATCTTGTTTGTCTCAGATAAAGCTCTTCGGTGTGATCAGAGGAGATCTTTATTTATACTTTCATCATTTTCACAAATCATTTAACAAATGTGTTTTTTTCAGATGAGCTTCGTATCGTAAGGAGGAGCGTTCTCGATGAGCTGTCTGGGTAAGGAGTCAGAGAACAATAACGTGATCTGGATCTTTATAGAACAGTAATATTATTGAGATTACTTGTGAAACCACAGAATGTTCTGTTGAATAGAACAAAAAATCTCAAAAATGCCGTCATATTAAATATTGTAATCTATGCATCTGTAGCACCAGTCACATTCTTGGCACTACTCTTCTGGTCACAGCATTTCGTCGAGTTCAGTTTTATTTCAATGACGCCTTAAACATAAAAATTGTTTCAATGGAACATAAAGCTGCAAGCAGCATTCAGAAGACCTCCGCTGCCATCACCTATCGTGGCCAGTTTGTTGTGCTACGTGCTACGACCAATCCTTATTCAAAAGACATGAGAGCTGTTGAAATCTCTGAAGGATACGAGCAAATTAAATAATGAAACCAAACCTCAAAGCTTTGTGACCCCAGGTGCCACTTATGAGTCTAAATGCTTTCTGTTTTATTCTCATCACATATTTCAAAATGATTAAAACGAAGAATGACCTGTTAAATTTATTTCCTGTGACCACCGGGTGGCGCTCAAAGAGAGAACATTGTAGATGTGTTAAGACATGGACTGTTAATATAGTAAATATTTCTCAGATCAAACATTGTACGGCTGAGTTATAAAAACTTACTCTTTATGGCAAAATGTCGATATTTGACGGCCGCTGTGTGAACATACTTTAACAGAGTCAAAAAAATCTTTACAAGTTAACATCAGGCCTACCCTACGATGAGACTGATGAAGTTCCGAGATACAATCTCTAGGAGAAGTATGAGATCTGCAAAAGTGACATTTTTTGTGGCTTTACAAAAATAATTCACTTCCTGTTGGTTTTGGAAACTCACTCCAATAGACGTTTTTGTAGGTCTTGGTCCTTTATTTATTTCAAACACTTTTGAAACACCAGAAAAATGGCATATTCCATGTGGCCACTATGTGGCGCTTCAAGTGACATCACAGACTATATATGTGTTAACCACACAAGATATAGACCATTAACACACACGGCAAATTTAATT
Organism: Danionella cerebrum; assembly: GCA_007224835.1. NCBI lineage: Eukaryota > Metazoa > Chordata > Actinopteri > Cypriniformes > Danionidae > Danionella > Danionella cerebrum. The sequence goes on along the minus strand of SRMA01024861.1, from coordinate 9,335 downwards.
CTGATAAGGTATTAGAAATAAGAACTTCCTGTATTTTTTGAGAAACATCACAATTCAGCGGATCGCCAAAAACGAAATGTTCTGTGTTGAGTGTAATCCTTTACAAAATAAGTAACAAGTAACAAGTTTGGTGAACAATGCAATCGTAAAAGACTTTAGTCTGAATTAATTTTCCTGTAACACTGTAATGCTCAGTAAAGCATTCGATTTAATGTCAAAACTGTCATTAAATGCTTTCTTTTATTACTAGCATTACTGTTGAGGATTGTAGAAAGAAACTTGAACAGCACTTAAGTCTAATTTTCCTTCAAAACAGAACCCATCTACAGTCTAGAGAAGTCCAGCCAGAAGTGGTCTTCATGGAAGAGCTGCAACCAGAAGCCGAGTGACTGTATGAACGAAATCAGAGGAGTAGGATGCAGAAAAAAGCCACTATGAAAATATGGAATAAGTGCCACCAAGCTGCTCTTTTACATCCTACGCTTTCATCAAAAGAGCCAGCTTTCATTGGTTGTTCTCCTTGAAAAGAATCTATCTGAAACTCTATTTCATTGGCACCACTCATTCGGTCAGATGTGTGAGTTTCCGTTGGCGTCCTTAGCTTTTGATCGAGGCACGTTGTCACAATAGTCTTAGGATCGAACATTCAGATCAGTGTGTAGAGGCCTTCAACCCTTGTTCTTTCATGTGAAGGAAGGAGGGCTTCGTGTTTTGCGTGTGCCGCTCCTAAAACAAAATATTGGATGACTAAAAGTCACATGTACACGTCCAAAGTGGATCTGCCAAACTGAGCACCTTAATGTTGTTTGTGATCATCGTGGAGATAAATAAAATTTCATAAACTGACATTTTGTTAAGTATCTTCAGACAACCTGCGATGGACTGGCGACCTGTCCAGGGTGTACCCCCCCCCCCCCTCACCCAAAAGGAAATAAGCGGGTTTGAAAATGAATGAAAAAAATTAAGATGTTTGTAAGTTTTACTATATGAGTTTCAAAATGAAATGGAAGACAGAACATTTAATAATAATATAAGAGAATATGTGGGTTTAAAAATGAATCTTCAGATGATTTCTACACAAAGTAAAAAGAAGTTATATTCTGAGGCAGAGGAACAGAAGCGTATGAAAAGCAAGTGAACGCTCTGGTTCTCTGGTGCTACATTGGTTCAGACACACAGCTGTGGTGGAGCTGTTCATGGTTGGGTGACACTTCTCCAGAGCCCTCCCGCTCACCCTGTTCAAACCACCCCCAGGGTTTATTGCTGGAGGAAGCATGCCCAAAACATCTGAACAAATGAGAGGGATATTAGAGGTTTTAATGGGCTCGGCCTTCCATCAATCTCGACTAAATCTGAGTAATGTGTGTACATACTGGAAACAAACACAACTGAAAGAGCTCGTGCTGTCGCTTTGAAGCCTTTGTTGCAGATCTTAAGCTTTTTCTTTGAAGGGTTAACAGCATCCATTCTGATCCGGGGAACACCGAACGGCGATGACTTGTCAAACTTTTTAAACTGTTATACAGTCATTGAAGGTATTAATACCAGTATATAGCATTAGGAGAGGCACATAATGAATAAATAAAGTTTATTTCTTTCAGTAACTCCATTCAGAGAGTGACACTTTTGTAATGTAATCATTTATTCCCCACAGATGGATATAGAATACTTTGAGGATTATAAATGATAACTAATGAAAACACAAAATCAGTATCTCAAGATATTTTAATATTACTAAAATAAATAAATCTGATATTTTAATAAAACCAGAACAAAGGATGGATTTTTAGAAATGTTGAATGTCTAGAAATTTAGAATTTTTTTTAATGTTTTCAAATTAAAAAGTTTGAACGTGTGCATCACTCAATATTTAGCTCTTTTAGAGGCTTATACACATCGACCTGAATTTTTTGTTGCAAAAATGTGTGAGACCTAAAACCATTGGTGCCAACAGGACATCACACATCGGAACGAATGATTGGTGCCAACGAAAAAAAGCGGTTTGGAGTGCTATATCGGATCCAATGAATGCTGATGTGGGGCAGCAGGGTGGCACAGTGGTTAGCACTGTGGCCTTCCAGTTAGAAGGTTGTCGGTTTGATGCCAGTGCCATTCCTGGAAGGAGTTTGCATGTTCTCCCAGTGCTTGTGTGGGTTTCCTCAGGGTACTCCCCCAAAAACATGCGGTTAGGTTAATGGTTAATAATTCTCCCTAGGTGTGAATGTGTGAGTGGATGTTTCCCTGCGATGGACTTGCGACCTGTCCAGGGTGTACCCCTGCCTCTCACCCAATGTGCACCAGCAGACCCCCGTGACCCCAAAAGGGATTAGGCGGGTTGGAAAATGAATGAATGAATGAAATCTGACGTGATCCATAATTTTTTCTGTGTTCTTTGATTTCTTTAATGTTGTTTTTTTCTTTCTGCTCTTCTTCATACCCTGCTCTCAGAAAAAAAGGATCAACTGGTCTCTAAATGAAATTTACACCATTTTCCACCAATTTACAACAACTGACTGCTACACAACAGATAAAATGGAGACCGGTGATGGACAGTAAAAATCAGTACAAATTTACAGATTTTGACCCAAAATCTACTTTCTTCCATTTGGCTTTCCCTCATCTCTGCTGTCTCTCGAAGGCCATCGCGGAGTCAAAACACTCCCCCGAGAGAGCAAGATAGTGAGACACTCTGCATTCATTTCTTCAAGGACACGATACCTCGCCATGCTTCTCCCAACTGCTGTAATCTTAGTAGGCTATGACTACAGCAGCATAAAAATGTTAGCTAAGGAATGCAACGGACCCCCCCCCTCTCTTCTCCCTACCCACCTCCTACAATGTTTTCGCTGTATTATGCCTTTATGTGCTTTGTTGCAATGGCTACTTTTAACCTCTGCTCCACACTGCCCTCTGTGAAGGACATGGGGGCACTTTTTTGAGCTACCTTTCCCATTGTACACCCATTTCTCTGTTCTGGCAGCCACAGTCCGATTCTCTCCAGTGTCTTGTCTATTGTCTGTCATTTAATGTACCTAAATTGGAGAGCATCCCTTGTTCCACAACAAAATCCTTGTGTGTGTGCACGTGCAAAATTGACAAGAAACATCTTTTTGCTTCTGATTTTGATATTTCCTCAATGTAGAAGAAAAGCACCCTGCTGACAAGCCATCTGAATAAAACATGCTGGTTATTGGCTACGTTGAACTTAGATTTAAGAAAAAACACTGGACCAACACCAGAAGACGGGATGTCGCCCCAAACCATCACTAACTGTTGAAACTCTAGACTTCAAAGAACATGGATTCAGTGTTTCACTTTCTCCAGATTCTAGCATTTCGAATTCCAAAAGAAAAGCACATTTTTATTTAATCAGCGAACATAACTTTACCACAGCAGTCCAATCTTTTTTGCCTTTGGCCGATGCAAGACACTTCTGACTCTGTCTCTTGTTGAAAAGTAGTGACACAACTGTTGTTGAACCTCTTTCTCCAGCTGCTGTCTACTCTTTGTGAATCTCACCCACATTTTTGAATTTGGGTTTTGTTTCACAATCAATCTCCAGGGTTAATTTATCACTGATGACTGCACACTTGTTTTCTACACATTTCCCTTCCCTTCACCTCACCAGCTTTGTAGGTGTTTTAGCTAAGGTGTCTTCAATATGGAACTTTTCACAACATTCCAATTTTTTAATTCAGGGATTTTCATTCGTTGTCAGTTATTATCAGCAAAATAATGGAATGAACTCCTGAAATGTATCAGTCTGTGTGGAATACATGTGTACTTTACATCATTTGGAATGCAATTGCTGAAATAAATCAACTCATTCATGTTCATCAAATTTTATGACAGGCACCTGTATTTTGGTAAAAAATATACTTGTCATGCTTTCTCAAGCTCTATGATATTGACCATTTATTGTATTTATACACATTGAGTAAGTTACACTTAATGGGAAGTATAATGATAATCCTATAAAGCTGTGCATAACTATTAAGCAGCTTTGAGGCAGAAATCACTCGTTCATCTGTTCATCAATAATGTCGATAAGTTCTGCTGTTGGTAGTACATTTGTATTGGTGTGAAGCTAAAACTGATAAAGCTGTTCAAAAAATGTCTTTGATAAAATAATTTACAATTAAAATCCACAGATTGCAACATTATTTAATGTTAGCCAACGTATCTTCTCCATTCTGTTTGATCCTATTTCAGATTTAACAGACATTTCCAGAAGAGGATGTTTTCAAAATCACTTTTATTGTGAATCCGTACCGAAATAAAATCCTCACATAGTGATGGTGTTCGCTATGACTATTAAACTCTAACAGTTACATCCATTTGCACAAGAAGTCTAGGACAGCAGACAAAAAAATAAAGAATGTGAAAAAAAATGTTTAAAAATTAAAAATAATTTTTTTTAAATCATACCTTAAGGTACCATAAATTTCAGAGGACACATTTTCTGTAAAACTATTGTTCATTGTATCACATCCTGCAAACCCATAAATATCTTTAAGTAGCAATGCAAACCGATGGTCACAAAAGACAAGCTCGCCCCCCAGTGGATAAAAAATACAATCACATTCACCCTTTCAAAGCGTTGTTTTTATTTTAACAGAATGAATAGTAAATGAAAGAATAAAGAGATAGAAAGAAGGGAGAAAGAGGAAGAGGGCAATTATGAGATGGTGATTAAATTATAATTTTAAACAGATTCATGACTCTGAATGTTTTCAGAGCCTTCTTATGACGAGAAGTGAAATGGAATTATAATATAGTTTTATCTCACATTTAAAGATGTGAAACAGCCAGGGTCTTGCTTTTCGTAAAGTTGGCTTTGTGAATAAAGAATGTAGCAAGAAAGAGTAAAAGATTAGCATCAGAAAGTGTTCTATTGATCCAAAAATAACGTCCCACAAAATCAACGGATACTTTTTGAGAAATAAAGGCCTCTAGACTTTTAAAAAAATATGGACAAAGGGACAGTCCCCAAAAATGTGGAGAGTATCTGCTGAAGAATAACAAAAAGAACAAGAAACATTAATGTAATTTCCTATCACAGCATTGATGTGCATCATTGATAAAGCACTGACAAACATTCCATTTGAAGCTAGATAAACTTTTACAGGCAATATTTGAACTGCTTTCTATCAACAGTCTGAATATTTTGCCAGAAAAGAGTTTCATTTGTCATTTCATTGAGGTCTATAAACAATAACGATACACTGACAACTATACAATACCGTCACAATATTATATCCATGGTACAATATTGCGGTATCAAATAAACTTCACAACACTATTTTCAACCAACTAAAGAAACTATGTATAGGTTTAACCAAACAATGGATTATTCAATCAACCTGATGCATGTTTTTGGGATTGTGGGGAAACCGGAGTACCCAGAGGAAATACCCACATTAATAAATGCATGGTCCCCGTGTTTCATACATTTTTTATATGTCAGTCACTCATCAAAGCCGGGTGGGATAACACAGATGTGAGAGAAAAACATTGCTTTTGCTTGAAAAATTAAGTTAATGACAGATATTTTAGACCTTGCGGTGAATATGGAAGAAGGACACGGTGACCCAGGCCGTGTAGTTTGCATTTATTGAAGTTCATCTGCAGATCAGGAAGAGTTTGAATAGTTTAGCTTTTAGCTTCATAGAACACAGAGACACGAAATAAAAGTCCGCTAGGCCTGTAAAAAAATGATGGACGACATGACACCATCTACTGCCATTGGGCTCAAAAGAAGCCATTTCAGAGCTGGTGAGGAGGCTGCCATTGACTGCTGCGCATGCGCACAAGCGACTTCTGTTTAAGGGTATAACCGTCATGGTTTCAGAGCTCCGCAATCTCATCGAGTCTGGCTCACACACGCCCCTCTCAAACGCAGCCTGTTATTTACAATCAATGTAGTCATTTTAAAGAACAGTTTGAAAGAGCCTTCTCTGAATTTGTTCGTTGGCTGCGTAAATGACCTTTCTCATGTTGTGATAACAGCGTTAAGTCAACTCTGTTCCGTGTAACTGACAATCATAGCTGTCAATCACATGGTCCCGCCTCGTTTTTTTAAGGGAAAAGAAAACCCATCCTGAACCATACGAAAAAAGAACCAACTACTACTGAAGTTAAATACCTTTCGAAAACCATTAAAACCGTTTGTGTAAATGCCGTACTTTCTGAAGAAATTATTTTTTGTATTATTATTTTAATTTTATTGAGGGCCTCGACGCGGTTTGGCTTCACTCCACCAGCCCGGTGTCCATGGTCACGTGATCAAAACCCAAAAGAGAAATAAAAAAAGAGTAAAAAAAACCTAACCATCACATTTAAGTCAATTAATTTTCACGAGTCAATTAACAATCAGAGACTGACTTTATTTTTATTCGATTGAGGACATTATCCACATTCACAAAACACGTCACAGCAGCTGAAGATAAGAATACTTGATGTTAATTGTTTTATTACATTTTATCTTTGATTCAGTTCAAAATTGGGAATTTGATTTGTTATGCATAGCGTATAAAACCTATGCAATTGAAAGAACTGTTAATCTGGCTTAAGTTGATCTGTTTGTTTTATTTTTTTTTTATCGCTGCAAGTACATTTGCCAAATTATAGAAAGGTTATCCTTGCAACACACATAGCATATGTACAGAGATGACCTGGTTTGCTTTTAGCTTAACGACAGAAGCTGGTGGAACGGTGTCCATGGTCAGGTGATCAAAACGCAAGAGAGAAATAAAAAAAACTAACCATCAAATTTAAATACCCTAAGTTGCATTAATTTTAATAATATTTTTGTTTTATTTTACTAAAAGGAGAAAGTTGAATGATTGAAACTGTCCTGCTAAAAATCAATAATACTGTCATCTCGTCAACAATCAGAGACTGACTTTATTTTTATTCGATTGAGGACATTATCCACATTCACAAAACACGTCACAGCGTTCTGTTCATGACGTCATTCGCAGGTGTCACGTGTTTACAGCCGTGTTTTCTGTTCGAGCGTCAGTTTGTTTGAGACCGTTTGAGAAAAGATCCTTCAAAGTTTCTCAGACATCTTGATTTTACTCCCACACTTTCTCAGTCTTCACCATGACCGTAGAGGAAGCAACTGCGAGCCCCTGCACCTCGAGTGTCGCCGTCCAAACGCCGGAGGAACGGCAGGTCGTCGAGTGTCAGAGCTCCGAATCCCCGCGATCTCTCCCGGGCTCAGATCCTCGAGCGATGGCGACTTCACCCACCCAGAGCCCTCCTTCCGACAACACTGGTGAGAGAAAACCTAAATAACGGGGATTAAAAACGAGCAAACAGCGTCGTTTGGGTGTTTACAACATTTTCTTTTCTTTGGCTAAAACTAAAACTACTCGCTGCAGCTTTTCTAAACACGACTTTCTGAACATTTACTGACAGAATGCAGCAGAGCAGTTAGTTACCGTTCATATTAAACCGGTGCTCTTTACATTTTATCAACCAAACAATACGAAAACGTTTGAAAGCGTTATAAAGCATTCTTGCCGTCTCTGGTTCAGGCCAAGCTGCTGTGGTCTATATACAGTACGAGTCAATGTCTTCTGTGACATCCTCAGAAAGTTCTTTTAATGTTGTGGTAAAACGGCAGAGCTTATATACTGTATATACATTAACCATATTCCAAGATCAAACCCTGACAGCTCACGAGTTTGAGGCCAAAAGAGGTTACAAGTTTGAGCCGGTGTTGTGCCATTTTTCGACTCCCCGGCAGATTCTGACTCCCCTCTCTGCGTGAACGCGCATGACGTCACGGTTGACGGAAGTTTTCGGGGACGCTTTTTGCGAGGTTTTTTTTTTTCATTAAGCATACCGAGAGTTGATTAAAGTGAGTTGGTCTGTAGTTTGTTCATTTTATATTAGAAATATTTTTTCTGTTTCTTATTTGCAGTTGTTGGTTTCCGACTGAGAAGCCTTTGTATAGTATACAAGTTCGAGGCGAGGATGGATACTCAAAACTGTGTTTTAAATGAAAAAAAGTTTGTTAAAGGAGGAAAAAAAGTACTTAGTTGACTTCTTTATGGATCCATGAAATAAAAAAAAATCTTTACACCTATGTAATTTCTTCGGGTCATCATTTCCACATGATTATAATGGTCTATTTAGCAACAGTCTTTGTGACTTAATTGTATGACATATTCATGTTTCTGATTGACACACTGACTAGTTTTTATATCCATCTGAATTGTAATGAACAGAAAAATGACTAAAAATGAAGAGGGACCAAAAATAAAATGCCATCTACAAATTTATTGACAAGCTGGGCAGACGTAATTGTTGGCATTTATAGATGTCCTTGCACAATCACAATGATACCAGCGAGGGCACAGGTCACAGCCAATCTAAAAAAAAAAAAAAGTAAATTAATTTGCAATGTAATGTCATGAATGTTTTAACAGTATTTTATTTTTTCAATGTTTACCTTTACTTTTAAATAGGTTTGAACAAAATTACACCACCAGTACTCACCCAGTCAGTGCAGTCATTGGCACTTGGCACAAAGGAAACACAAATCCTTAAGATCTTCTATAACATAGAGAAAGAAGACCGACTATTATGCAAAATGTACCATGTTTATTTTATTGTGCGGAATATTTCATACATACCGCTGTTCTTCAAGAGGCACATAGCCCCATAGGTTGGGAAACCTGTAAAACATCTTAGAATATTAACAGGTGTTATGGTAAGTACTGGGCTTTTTGTTTGTGTCAGTACATGACAATTTAGCTAATAATTGAATTACTACTTATATATTTATTTGTACTTTATGACAAACCATACCACTATAGGAGTGTAGTCGGATTGCTTTTTAATTGAGTCTCTGCTGTCTTGGCATGCTTCACATTGTGCAACCTACATAAGGCAAATGAGATTCGTAAATACTTTACAAACACAAAATGTATATCTTTTGGTGTAAAGATAATGTTTAACTTGATTATAAAAATAGTTACCCAGGTGTGAATGTCCTTACACATACCAGGCCAAAAAAAAACGTTTGCTAATTGCATCTCTCGTCTTTCTTTGGCCAGTATGAGCACCATGGGAGCTCCCATGGAAGTCTTTGAAAATTGCATCCGCTTCATCAGCTCCAACTACAACCTTCCTTGAAGTTTGCTGTGATGTGCTTTTACGTATTATTTTCCACAGCTGTCCATCTATAAAAAGTACAATTGCTGCATTTACATAGTCATACTTTATGATGCTAAATATAATATTTAGCATCATAAAGTATGTTCAAATATAATATTTTTCCCCAAATTCCACATTTCACTTCCCCTAATTCTGTATTTATA